>RJWJ010023813.1:0-25418 GCA_004363605.1 Indri indri | reverse complement strand
CCCAAAGCATCAATACAGCTCACAGAAAATAAGAGCATTTGAAAGAATACACACCTTGTGGAGAGGCAATAGCCCACAGAGCTTATGAGCATGGAATCTAGAGCCAAACTACTTGAAGTGGAATCACATTTCTGTCATTTACTAGCTCTGTGACCTTGGGAAGTCATTTAAATTCTCCATGCCTCAATTTCTTCATTTTTAAAACAAGAATTAGGTCATCTACCTTAAAAGTTAATTATGAGATTAAATAGACTAATACCTGCCTGGTATATTGTAAGCTGTAATGATGATACAGATGATGATAATGAAGATGATGATGATTGCTATGGAGGTCAATTTATTGCTACATAGGAGCTTTGTTTACCAGATAGGTATGGAGCAGCTGCTTTCAGACACACAATTGGCTTGTTTAGAAATAGAGTAAAACTTGAGTGATTTGGAGAAGAAAAAAAAGTTTGAATTAATGTGTATGAGAAAATGCTATTTTATTTCTTCGATTATCTATTTTTTCTAAGTGCGCACTTTATCTCACACAAGGCACCCAAACATAAATCATTTCCATTCCTTCCTTCATTTAAATCTAGTTGAAGAAAATGGTAATATAGAAAGAACTATAATCAGAG
This sequence comes from Indri indri, assembly GCA_004363605.1. Taxonomy (NCBI): domain Eukaryota; kingdom Metazoa; phylum Chordata; class Mammalia; order Primates; family Indriidae; genus Indri; species Indri indri. The sequence continues at coordinate 24,795 of RJWJ010023813.1, read as the reverse complement.
ATACCTGGTGTGTTATTCCAACTTGATTATTTGACAAGTGTTTTTAACGTGTTTCAATTTCTATGTCCTCATCTGTAAGTTAGGGCTTGTAAATTCCTACAGGAAATAAATGAGATAGCCTGTGTATCACACTTGATCCTGTTCTGGTTCCTTTTTAAAATGTTCTGAGGGCATAAGCTTTAGTAAAAAATACTTATCACGGGAAGTTGGGGTAAGTTGAAAGTTTGTTTTCTTAAATATATTAAACATAGAATTAGAACTGTTCCTGGCACATAATAAGTTTTTAGTATCTATACTTATTTATTTTATCTCGACAGCAATCACAAGGTTTCTGAATCAGAGGAAGACCAATTACTTACTGACAAAATGTGTTAGCATTGGTTTTCCCTGGTCCATTTCTCCATCAGGTGACATCAGAGCATATGTCACCATTCACGTACAGGCAGAGCATACTATAGGAGAGAAATCCTGAAATTGCGAATCTCAGAGCTCTCATAGGAATGGGGTATAACTTTCTTCCTCTTCTCCTGAGAGAGGGACAAAAATCTGTGCTCTCTAATGTACTCACATCATTTCTTGGAAGAGAGGAGGAAGATCTTTAGGCTGTTACAGCGCTTTGTAATGTAAGCAAATGGACCTAAGATGATGATGATGATGATGATGATGATGATGAGTAATAGTTTATCCTTTGAAATGTGAACAAATAACTCTGGGGAAGATAAACGAGTAAATTTGTCTGGAATATTTCACTTTCTTTCACTTCCAAGGCTTGTCTGCCATGCATTTATCCTTTAATCCATGTTGACGGTAATTTTTGCTCAGAAATCTTTGACCATGCAAAGACATGAAAACATTCACTCTGTTTCCTGATACATAGCATGTGCTTAGCAATGGCTGACTGATTAGAAAACTGAAAGCTGGGACAAACATTTGTGCTGTTTCAGAATAAATGAAGAACATGATGTGTTCATGTATGGATGAAGCTTTTCCCAGTCTCATCCTGACCTATCAGACTAATAACATTTTCTACCAATGTTCCACCCATTCCGTGTGCCAGCCACACTGAGCTTACCACTCTTTCATGGTTCAATACTTTACTCCTAATGTTCTCTTGTTTTTCTCATTTCTTCCCAGGCAATGTCATACTTACTTTTCAACCTGGTTCAAATCTTACTTCCTCTGTGAATTCCTTCCAGATTTTGCCATGGTATATTTGTTGGCCTTTCCTTTGTTTTTTCACAATATTTCATTGAAATAGTGGTGAATCTTTTAGAGATAATATTGTAATATGGCCTATTACTATTAATAATTTATGAGTTTAAATTTAAAATTTTTACTCATAAAATGTACAAAAAATGAAAAAAATTTTTGCTCTCAAATGATGCTTATGAATTTCTAAAAATTTTTAAGATTTGAATATTACCAACGTGGCTGTATTTTTAGGCAAGTTCTGCACCATCCTTTAAAAAGCTCACAGAGAATGTAAAAGGCCACAGCAGTGATTTACAGCCTGAAGGTTTCGTCACCTTTACACACTGCCCTCGGTGATCATTCTTTCATGTTAAAATGGTATGAAATTTAAAATGAATAACCATAAAACATCAAATAATTGTTTTTGGATCTTCTCAGTATTTAGTTTGCCTATGAATGCTCTTTTACTGTGTATGTGTTGGAAAACTCATTCTATTGTATTTTAAGCATCTGGTTACTTGTTTGACTCAACTCAATCCCAGAGTCTCTCTATTTGTTTTTCTACTTTGCTTTTATTGTAAACTATAACACATAGAAAAGTATGTGAAACATAAATGTAGCATTTAATAAGTTAACAAATTACAAACCATGTAACCCTTACCCAATTCAAGAAATATAACATACAGCATATCAGTTTCTCTCTCAATTACTGTAGGTTTAATAATTTTTTTATCTTATTAGTTTATCTTATCTTCTTTTAGAGTTTCTTGCAGTATATTATTATAAAAATAGATAAATAAACCAATAAGACAGAATAGAGTGTCCAGAAATAGACCAATACATGTAAAGTCACATAACTTATGATGAAAATGTCAATACAATTTTGTGGTTGAGATAATGGTCTTACATTTAGAAGTCTGGGGTCAACTATATAATCACAAGGAAAAAGGTAAACATGAGAACTGTCTCACACCAAATAAAAAATAATTTCAAATAGATCATGGACATAAAATGAAAGTTAATATTTTTTAAAAGCTTCTAGATGAAAACATCAGAAATATATCTATGACCTTAGGATAGGCAAGGCAAAGAGAATGAATATAGTACAGACTTAAAAAAAAACTATATATTAAACTTTAAAAATTAAACAGGCAGCTCACAAATACCCCAAAATCATATTATGAGGAATGCAACATCATTAGTTGTCAGGGAGTGCAAATCAAACACACACGCACACACACATCATGTGCAAATGCCACCACACATCCACTAGAATAGTTAAAATGAAAAAAATTGACCACACCAAGGATGTAGACCAACCGAAATTCACATATATTGCTCGTACCACTGTAAATTGGAACAATTAATTGGAAAACTTTTTCTCAATGTATACTAAAGTTGATGGTACTTATAGCCTGTAACCCAACGTTTCCATTCTGGGTATATGTTCAATGGAAATTAGTGTTTATGACCAAGAAAACAAACGTAAGATAATGTTTATAAGAGCACTATTTATATAACAAAAAATGTAAAGCAATCCATATGTCCATCAATAGTAAAATATATAAAAAATGATGGTATATTCAAAAGAATATAATTAACAATGCAAAAGAACAAGCCTCTGTTTCAAAAACCAGCCTGGATGAATTTCACAGACATAATTTTGACCACAAAAATGTGAGACAAAAAGAATATATTTCCTGATTCCATTTATATGAAACTTTCTATAGTGATAGAGATAAGAATAGTGGTCATGTTTCTGAGGGGAATTGAATAGGAAGGGCTCTTCCACCAGTAATGTATGAAAGAGAACATTTTGAGAGTAAAAATAACATAAATTTTGATAATTATATAAGTATATAAAAGTGTAAAAATTGAACTATAACCCTAAAATTTATGCACTTTAATGTATCTAAGTATTATCCTAAAAAACAGAAAAATTTTCTTAGCTGTGGTTGACATATTACTATCTAAATTTTAAAATCACAACATCATGTAATATTTATTATGGAAAGTTTCTGGGAGATCCATTTAGAGAGAATTGACATCTGTACATTATTAAGTCTTCTAATTCCAGAATAAAGAATATATTTCCTTTTATTGAAGTCCTTTTAATTTTTCTCAAAGGTATCATATTTTTATGCATGGAGCTTTCAAATATTATCTTAGATTTATATCTCATAATTGTTCTTTTTGTTGCCATTGCAAGAAAATCTTCTGTTTGCAGCTGAGGATTCTTTCTTATTTCTTTTATAATTTATTAGATCTTATAATAAATAATAACATTTTCAATTAACGTTTATGGAATTTAAAGCAAAAGCAATATACAAGTCAGCTTCTGTCTCTGAATTTTCAACAATTCTCAATTAGCATATTCACCTCTAATATGTTACTACAGAGTAGTTTTTAATAAAATCCGTGTCAAATATTTTATTTTATTTTATTTTATTTTATTTTATTTTATTTTGAGACAGAGTCTCACTCTCTTGCCTGGGGCGCGTGCCGTGGCGTCAGCCTAGCTCACAGCAGCCTCAGACTCCTGGGCTCAAGCGATCCAACTGCCTCAGCCTCCCGAGTAGCTGGGACTACAGGCATGCGCTACCATGCCCGGCTAATTTTTTCTATATATATTTTTAGCTGTCCAATTAATTTCTTTCTATTTTTGGTAGAGACGGGGTCTCGCTCTTGCTCAGGCTTGTCTCGAACTCCTGAGCTCAGAACAATCCGCCCGCCTTGGCCTCCCAGAGTGCTAGGATTACAGGCGTGAGCCACCGCGCCCGGCCCAAATATTTTATTTTTAAAAAATAATAGGAACCATTTATAGTCATAGCTAACATTCATTGTATAATTGCAATGTGCCAAGCACCACACCAAGCATTTTACATATGTAATCATAAACTTCACACAAACCTGTGATTTAAAATCCATAATTATGCTCATTTTTTTTAGGTGAGGAAACTGTGACATGTACGTTAATATCCCTGATACCACATACCCAGTTAGAGGTAGAAGAGCTGGGTCAGTGATCCAAACCTTTCTGATTCTAATGAAAATGAGTTCAAATGTGATTTAATTTCTCCTTTATTAATTGTAGGATCCAGCATAATTATTGATTAAAACATACCCATGCTTCCCCATCACGGGCTTTAATTTAACAAAGACTATTTATAACCCTTCTTTTGTATGGGATTTAATTATTGTCAGCCAATGTTGCTGAAGCTCAAATATTGATTAAAAAGCTCTTTCCATTATATTGAAAAATAATTTCACATCATTATAAATAAACTAATCAAATATTACTGGCATTTGCCACATAGCATACAGACTGTCTTACCTATCTAGGGTGGATACAAAATACATAACTCCAAATTTGCTTTAATATGTGTATTCTTTAGTGTAAAGCATAGCTGTGTTTTAAGGGAACAATCATTATCCTCAGTATTTTTTAAAAATGAAAAATATACTTTCTATATTTAAGTTAAAATTAACATTAAGGTTTATAAGCATAAAATAGCCATCAAGAGTGTAGTGGTATATATGTATAATGGAATAGAGGCGCAATGGAGTTGTAATGGAATAGATGCCTTTGTAGGCATAGCAAATATTTGAGTTCCGTGATAGCATTTGTAAATACATCTCTTACTTAGAAATTTTAAAATAAACTTGTAAAACTATATTCAGTTAAATACAGTTCACAGAAGAGAATGGTGTTTTTCATCACAGGTAAAGGATTGCCATATGCATTTTTTAAGAATGTCAATGAGCCAGCTTATTTTTACTAAAACATAAGGCCATGTAACCAAAATAAAGTTCATGATTCTGCACAGGGAAGAAAATAGAATCACTTAGATAAGACTGTATCACTGTGTGGGGAATAGTGGCAAATACTTCAGTTTGGAGTGAAAGATTTTATAGTAAGAAAACAAATTTAATAGGTCAATTCACTTTCAATAACTCACACAGTTAAATTTTATTATTGAAATAGCCTAGAAAATGACCATTCATTCCGTTTATTTGAAGCCTCTGTCCTGTATATCAGTAGGATATTTTTTCTCAGAAAGACGAAAAGTGCAACAGCACAGTGAACACGAAAACAAAAGCAATTTCACTTCTTTAGAAAAATGAAAAACATACACACACACACACACACACACACACTGCACGACACATAAAACACAAATTCATAGGTTTTGAGCTTTTTTGATTTGGAACTTTCCACTACAAATAATATATTTCAAACAGACTAAAAACAGAGATTATATATTGCTCATTTAACCCACTCGACGTATACTAAACTTTAATAGTGATGATGTGTAAGACAGTGTCATTAATTTCATTGAAATTTACCTATGCTATCAAATTTAATGAACTTCAGATAATTTAATTTCTTGTTCTTTTGTGTGGGAAGTCATTGGTCTCATTTGTTGATCAGAAATTTCATTAATGCTTTTGGTTTTTTTTTATTTCAGGGTACTATAAGGGTACAAACATTATGGTTACATTTTATATCTTTGCCTCACCCAAGTGAGGGTTAGAGGCATGCCCTTCCCCTCTACAGTGCTCACCGTGTTCTTTAGTTGCGGGTTTACCCCCTCTCCCATCCCCCTAATCCCTGGAGAGTATTACTGCCATGTGAGCACCCTAGTGTTCATCAGTTAGTACCAATTTGATGGTGAGTGCAAGTGGAGCCCATTCTTCCAATCTTGTGATACCTCACTTTAAATAATGGGCTCAAGTTCAATCCAGGAAAATATAAGAGGTGCTAGATCACTGTCGTTTCTTGAGTAATATTCCATTGAATACATATACCAAATTTTAATAATCCACTCATGAATTGATGGGCATTTGGGTTGTTTCCACATCTTTGCAATAGCGAATTGTGCCGCCATAAACATTCGGGTGCAGATGACTTTATTATAGAATGTCTTTTGCTCTTTTGGGTAGATGCCTAATAGTGCTATTGCTGGATCGAATAGTATTTCTATTTTTAGCTCTCTGAGGTATCTCCAAATTCTTTTCCACAGAGGTTGCACTAATTTGCAGTCCCACCAGCAGTGTAAGAGTGTTCCTGTCTCTCCACATCCTCGCCAGCATTTATTGTTCTGGGATTTTTTGCTCTTAAACTTTAAAAAAATTTTCCTTCCCCAAACTCTTTGAAAAGAATGAGTCACTGACTATTACTGACATATCTCTTAATAAATGTAGAGTTTCTTACGAATTGCATGACGGGGACTTACTCCTTTTCTGCTTCTTCCTCTCTTTTGTGTTCTTTGTTTTCCTCTTCCCCCCTCCCTGTGCATTCCCTAACTGTCATTAAGTGCAGCCCCGTTACTAAACTATAGTTGATATTGATTTTACAAAAGATTTTTACAGGTGAGTAGAGTGAGTTCTGACCCAATGAAATAGATAAGTGAGTTTGTTTAAAGGAAAAAAGAAAAGAAAAAAAATGCTCTAAGTGAAGGTTATATATTTTTGTTTTATACTATCTGTAAACTTTAAATTAATGTGATATTCATGTTACTGTATTTTTTTTGTTTTATTGCAAATGATATCCAGAGGTTTCTTAGAGATTTAATGGCAAACATAGCAATAATTTGAGAGAATTTATGGAATATCATAGTAATTCTTTTAGGAGAAAAATACCATTGTGCCTTGAACTATAATTCCATGCAAGAGTAGGTTTGCTAAATCTGTCATTTTTCTTCTTCTTTCCATGTCTGTGACTATATATATGAGAGAACAGGGGAAACGCTCAGAAGGCTAGGACAGATTCAAGAGAACAGAATTCTAACGTGGTTTTGCTACTAATTGTTTAAGAAAAAAGAGAAATGTAGTAGACTATTTCGTGTCTATTAATAGAAATAGTAAACAATTGGAAGAAATTAAAATGGTATCAAGGGCATGTTTTTACCCAAAACCTCAGCACCAAATTACTTTACAGCTAAATTTGATCAACGATCAAGGAATGTTAACTCCAACCCAGTGCTGTAAAAGCAGTTCCAAAAAATAGAGCAAAAGCCACCAAGCTCATTTTGTGAGGCTAGGGTCAACTATTTTGCCTGTAAACTTTTTAAAATCGGACTATAGCTATATGTATAGAAAAGTACACAAATCATTAAACAAATTTACACCTCAGTGAATTTTTACAAAGCGAATACCCCTCTGTAGCTATGATCTAGATCAAGTAATACAATACGACAAACACGAGAAGGCTCTTCTCATGCTGCCGCCCAACCTTCGCAACCCTTGCCCTACCTTCTGAAACTACTCTGTGTTTTACTTGTTTTTGAACTTTATATTCATATAAATCAAATCTCATAGAAATTGCTCTTTCTGTCTGACCACTTCCATTCTATATTTTATTGTGAGATTCATCTATAGAGTAGCACCAGCTATAGTTTATACCTTCTTGTTAATTTATAGAATTCCAAAGACTTAAATATGCCACAATATTATTTACCCATCTTACTGGCCTTAGGGTGGTTTCAAGTGTTTGCCTAAAATAATTCTCGTTCCTATAAACATTCTTGCCTATATCTATTGGTGTCCATACAAATATACATTTATTGGGAGTAGATAATCTGGTCAAAGGATGTGCATCTAATCAAGTCTAGCAGAGATTGCCAGTTTTCCAAAATAATTGTAACAAATTACATGACCAAAACATGTGCATAAATTCACATTGCTTCACAGCCTCACTAATACATGGTATTCAGGGTTTTGTTTTTTTTTTAATTTTCATTGTTCTGGTGGATGGATAGTGATATCACATTATGATATTAATATTAATTTCTCTGTAGCCCATTCTACTTTACTTAGTAGATACTTAGTAGAATGGAAAAACAAGCACCACATGTACTCATGATCAAATTGGTATTAACTGATCAATACTTATGTGCATATATAATAGTAACATTCATTGGGTATCAAGCAGGTGGGAGTGGGGAGGAGGGGATGGGTATATACATACCTAATGGGTCCAGTGCACACCGTCTGGGGGATGGACACGCTTGAAGCTTTGACTCAGGTGGAGCAAAGGCAATATATGTAACCTAAACATTTGTACCCCCATAATATGCTGAAATAAATAATAACTTCTGTGGTTATTAATATTATTAAATTAATATCTCAGATGACTAATGAAATTGAATAAGATTTTGTATCTGCATTGGCCATTTGGATATGTATCTTCTTTTGTAAAGTACTAATTATTATATTTTGCTCTTTTTTCTATAGGGTTATGTGCATTTTTCTAATTGATTTTTAGGGTATGTATGTATGTATAGGAATATGAATATATGGAGGAATATGTATTTGTAGGAGTATGCTTATGTAGGTAAATATATTCCTATATGTATTATATATATATGTATATATAGGGATATATATATGAACACATATGTAAATATTCCTTTGCCAGGTATTTTATTCAATATATCTTCTCCAACTCTGATTTTCTTTTTTATTCTTTTAAAAGGGCCCAGTAGACTGTAGAATGTAGAATGCAGGTCTAGGAGAGTTTGGCTAGAAGAGGTCGAGCTACAGCCAGCTCTGTCAGAGTATTTTAGGCCTGAGTGAATCAGGCCATGGATTGGAAATGGATAAATACAAGGAAATCTGCTAGAGATTTGGGTAGGATGGGAAGTTTCAAAACTGTAATATGAAACTTTCCTTTCTTTAGCAATATAGTTTTCCCTCTCTTGTTTTCAAGTTTTAGTTAGGCCAGCTCAAGTTTTCCATGTTCAAGACCATGACCCTGGAAAGAAACCAAGCAAAGGCAGAACTGGATTCTTCCTGGGAAGTTGATGGATGCTTTGGACATTGTCCATTCACCCTAAGCTCAGGCGGGGAAAGCCAATCTAGCTTTTAGATTCAATGGAGTTTTGCCAGTAGTGTCCAGGCCTTAGCAAAACCTGGTCAGGTGTTCCAGTTCCTGTACTGAAAAGAATATTCTTTCTCTATTGAATTGTATCTGAGTTTCTGTAATAAATAAAGCTACCAAATTATAGGTGGGTCTGCTTCTGGACTTCTGTTATGTTCCATTGTATATTTCTCTTCACTTGTGCCAGTACCATAGTGTCTTTATTTCTGTATCTTGAAGCATGGCGATCTTTTAGAATAAATCTTCCAAAGTGTTTTTTTCTTTCCAGTTTGGCTTGGCTATTTCCAAATCCTTTGCATTTCTATACAGATTTTAAAACAGCTTATTCATTTCTACAAAAACATACTAGGATTATAATTGAGATTGCATTGAATATATATTAATATTTCAGTTGGGGTAAGGATAATTTTTTCATTATTTTTAATATGTTATTCAAATATTTTATTGGCTTACATCTTTTATTATAAGGAGCTTTTTGAATTTGTGGGTCAACTTTGAAAAATAAATTATAGTATATTCTCTTCTATTATCCCTTTCAATATTGTTTCTGTACTAGTCCCCTTCTCTTCTCCTTTTGGGATTCCAACTACACACATTAGACATTTTCACTATACCTATTAGGTTTTTTTCAGTGTGTTAGTTCAGATGTTTTTTACTGATTTGAATTTCTATTGATCTGTCCAGTATCAAATCTTTCATTGTTAAGCTTATTTATTTAATTTTTCACTTTATTTTTTTGGTTATAAAATATTAATTTGACATCATAAATAGATTTTTATTTTGTGGTAAAGTTATATATTATTTCATTTATTTTCTTTTTTGTTCACTTTTATTGAACATGGAAATCATAATTATTTTAAGGTGCCTTTTTTTTCAGTTATGGGTTTTCTCTCTTTTGTTTTGGCCCCATAGTACTAAGCATGACTATTTATTTTTACTTATATACTGGACTTTTTATGTTTATAATTGTAATACTCTTCACTTGAAAGTTTAGCATCTCTTTGGCTAGACAAGTGCATTAGGGACTAATTGGAAATTTTGGTTAGATGGGTTTGCAGTTTTGTTAAAGTTCTATCAAACTTTTTTTGTTCCAATCATAGGGTGTAACTGCCATTTTCACAGTGCTCCTAATTCTAGTGTGTCCTGAATTATAACCTTGGTTTTCTGTAGTGCAATGAATCTCCCAAAGGTCTGATCTGCTTTCCGGAGGCCATTTGCTTTATTTTTATTTTCTTCTCACACCATACTGCTTCAAAAGTTGGAGAATATCTTGAGGGAAAATCTGGCAGCATGTCAGGCTCAGTTCGCTTGTCCCATGAAATTAACCAAAGCTGTTCTTTTTCCTCTATTCCACAGTAGCAGTTCCATGCCCAGAAAAACCGTAAATGAGCAGACACTTGTTCTGTGCCCAGAATTTGCAAATACTCTAGAGAAAAAGTGGCTAACATTTCTAAGTTCTTCCCTCACCGGAATCTTGGCTCCCCTAATTCTGTTGCTTGAAAAGCTCTCAGACGTATTTAAACAAATTATTTTTAAACTACTCTGCCATATTGAGAAGATGCGATAATATCAATGTATTTTAAATTAATTATATTCAGAGTGTTATGAATGATTTTTTCATATATTCTAACAAGCTCTATAAGCATCATTAAACTTTGTATAAAAATTAATTAAAAGTTATTGAGGAGAAAGGGAAATTATGAGATATTTAAGAATTAAGAAAACCACTTGTAACATCACCAAAATAGTACTAGGATTTAAAGTAAAGCAAATGTACCACTTGACATTCAAATTTCATTCATTTTTTTTCTCTCACTGCACTCATCTCACTTTGCTTTATGCACTTCTGTGCAATTTTCAGGTAATATAAATTATTTGCTTAAATACAGTGATTCTGAATAATATGTCTTGAATGCTTCTTGGAAAAGGGTTACATAACCTCAAAATTTTAGAAATGATATACAGTATAGTCTACTCCTGGAGATTAGCAATATTTTTGAGTTTAAAATATTTTCCTTTTATGTCTTACATTAAAGAATCATGCTTAACATTGTGTAATTCAATATTTTCCAAACTTACTTGAAAACGACATAATTTCTTTGCTTTTTTCTTTCATACTTTTGACATCATGTTTGACAAAAAGACTTCTCACTTTCATCTTTCTCATGAAACCTTTTAAAATCTCATCTGTTTTCCACCTTGGAAAACATTGCTTTGTTATATTTGATAAGAGAAATGTATGTATAAGAAACATAAAGTTTGTCTCCTATTTCTCATTGTTCCCAGAACATCCTTCCTAAACAGAAATCTTTATTAATCCCATGAAAAATATATAAAAATTATACTCCTTTGCCTATAGAATGTCTAAACATCTAAATATGATATTCACGTGTGGAATAGTCTAGATTTAACACACTGCATGATATTCTATCTGCTGCTGCTGCCCTTACATTCAACCATATTGAACTGTTCTTAAAAGTAGTTTCCCAACAGCCTCTCTCCTAAAATTCCAGGTTATTTTTATAATTCCCCTACTGTTCCTTCAGAATAAATTTTTTCTTTCATATTTTTCATGTTAACTAATTTTCAGCTTCCAAATTAAAGAAATAATTTTCTACTTTCAAATGTGCATGCTGTTAACATTATACTTACACATAATTTAACCTCATCTACAAAGGTTCTTTTTTTTTTTTTTTTTTTTTTTTGAGACAGAGTCTTGCTCTATTGCCTGGGCTAGAGTGCTTTGGCGTCAGCCTAGCTCACAGCAACCTCAAACTTCCGGGCTCAAGCGATCCTCTTGCCTCAGCCCCCAGAGTAGCTGGGACTACAGGCATGCGCCACCATGCCCGGCTAATTTTTTTTTGCTATATATGTATATTTTTAGTTGTCCAGATAATTTATTTCTATTTTTAGTAGAGAAAGGGTCTCACTCTTGCTCAGGCTGGTCTCAAACTCCTGACCTTGAGCGAGGATTCCCAGAGTGCTAGGATTACAGGTGTGAGCCACCACGCCCGGCCTGCAAAGGTTCTTTAAGACTTGAATTGTATATCTACTTTCCTCCTATGATTCTAGAGCTTGTATCTTGATTATAATACCCATTTAATCCAAATGTATTATATATTTTTAACATGAATTTTTCCCACTTTTTTGTTTTGCTCATAGTACGTGGACAATGTTTCAGGGAAAAAAAAAAAAAAAAACCTCGTATTTTCTCTCTGAGGGTTTCTTAATTAAGCTGATATTTTTCTTTCTTATATTCCTAGTATTTATTATGACTTTCTCTAACAAGTCTTCGAAGGCAGGATCAAGTCATCAACTTCTTGATGCCTAGAATAGAGCTCAGCGAAAAACAGACTTTGTCTCACATACAGCACCAAGAGTAGGGATCGACAAATAAGAGATAATATGTATTTGTTATGTTGAAGGCATTTAAGGAGGTGTTTTTCCAGGTTTGTTCAATGATCAGATAACCACTTTATTATGTATCATTTTATATATAAATATATATTTATAAACACATAAATAACATATATGTGTGTTATTTCAGCACACTGTCTTAACATTTCCAAAGAAACTATTTTGCACTTTTAGAGAATCAATAGTAACAGAGAGGACTGCTTGAGGAGTCTAAGGACTCTAGTTTCATTCGATAGCATTTGCATAGCTAAGCTTAATGGAGCAGCAAGGAAGACAAATACTTTTTACTTTAATTGAAGACCTGTCCTCTAATGGAGTTCTGATATCTATAGCTCCTTACTTTGTTGATACACAGAGAATTATAACCTGTATTTGAAAGCAGTTTTTTGGGGAAGAGTCAATAAATTATTGAATACCCCACTGAGTTAAGTATGTATAGAGTAATGATGTGTCTGACCTTTCCCCTTAAATCATATTGGTAAGACTTAAAGCATAAACTATTTCCATGAGTGTAATTTTATAGCCCACAGTTGTTTCCTCTTAAAAATTTAAAATTAATATCCACATAATTTAGTGGGTGTTTGAACCACTTTTAGCATTTCTATATATTTCTTGCTTTTTTTTCCTAGGTGTTTAGGTGTCCTCAATTTTATATTCAGTTATTAGAACTGAATATGAATATGAATATTTCATTGGTATCATCAGAAGACTCATGTTATGATTTTTATTATGTACCATAATCATAAGCTTTATTCACAATGATGAGAATCCTCTTTTGCACTATTTTTGAAAAATGAAACATATTCATGAAATACCACTTACTATTATTGCTATAAACTATAGCTCCTTGCCCATTAACACTGAAAGTATTTTAAACACTTGAGAATCAGCGTCAAAAGGAACCTAAATTGTGGAGGTACTTATAGTGCCTTTTTAATTTATAAATCCTGAATTTTCATTTTTGTGTAATGGTGTGGGAGCTGGTGTATGTGAAAGAAGAGAAACTGATTGTCTCTTAAAATTCCAGGCACGTTAAACCTCTGTACGTATTCAGCTATCATATTGCAGAAACTCTTCATTTTCCATGTAGTTCACTGATATCCAGTAAAAAGTGTCATCTGCTAGTATTTGTAGTTTAGGTAACAAATGAGAAAACTTGCATAAGTACATTTCTTTATGTTTGAGAGCTCTTTAAAAAACCACACTTTTTAAAGTATGGCCACAAGCACTTATGATTATGTAGAAACGCACCTTTGAAAAAAAATGTGCAAAGGCAATACATGTAAACTAAACATTTGTACCCTCATAATAGGCTGAAATAAAAAAAAAATGCCAATTCCAAGGCACTGCCCTTGAAGACACTTGATCCAGTAGGCCTGGGATGGAACTTGCAAGTGTGTTTGTTTAAAAGACTCCACTGATGACTGACTTTCAGAATGATTAAAATTAGGCCTCCTTTGAAAAGAAAAGAAGAAAAAAGAAAAAATGTCTGCATTTGTAAGTTTTAATAAAGGTATGGGAAATCTATGTAAAGATTCATATTCAGCTAGTTGGATTTAATTATTCTCCATTGGGTATTACCCCATTATTCCCCTTTCTCTCTTATTTATGACTTATATTCTCCATTAAAGATTTACATTCTGTGTTTTTTATAGTCTTGTGGATGCAGGGGTTGTTTTTGTATATGTGTGACAATAAGAAATATATGATAACTCTCTCCTTTATTCTATATCTTACCCTGTTCCTGAAATACAACCATGTACTTACAAAACTGAGATCCAGAAATACTGGTAAGTAGTCCTAATGGATACTTTAAGACATAAATATAACCCAGTTATGACTTGTATCAGTCAGGGGTCTAGTTAGAAAACAGAAACCACATCAGTAAATTGAAGAAGAAAAATTTAATATAAAGAATTGTTAGCTATGTAAAAGTCACTTTACTAAAATACGTAAGATATCACTCGATGGAGGGAACAATTTCAGAAAGTGACTTCTATACTTAGAGCTAAAGAATAAGTAAATGAGGAATAAATATAGAACTTTATAGAAGGATCCTGAAAGGCTGAGATTCAAACTACTTTTGAAGTTTTGGCTGCCACAAGAATATACTGCCTTACAGTGAAGAAATGCATTGCTGTAGTATGCCCACTGTTGAACTGAGAGGCCCAATGCCACTGTAATTACACTAAAACTACACGAGGGCATCACTATGAGAACCACAATAATTGCCACCATTGTGGTGAATGCTTTGAGGACCCAATGGATGCCAATGACCTTGCTACCACACCAAAAACAATACAAACTTGAGGAAAGTAAGAGTTCCTCAGTCTTCCTGCAGGTATGCAATGTCCCTTGATAGCTTCAGTTAGTAACATCAAGCCAGCTAACAAAGAAGAAATGCAATTTTCATAGCCCCAGTTCCATAAATACAAAAATAAGACAAAACAACATGGGTTTTGAGCTGAAAGGCAATAAATTAATAACTAACTTATTAACTATTTTATTATCATTTATTAAAGGAAGAATAGTCCAACTTTGTTGACTTGTCAGCATGCATTCACACCTTCCTATACACCTTTGGACTTTCATGCAACACCCCACTTCTGTATTTCTATAAAAGTGAAAAAATTCTCATCCTGTCCCCAAGATAAAGAGACACAGTCTCAAAAGTCATTGTATTCAACAGTGACTATATTAATTACTTTTCCATAGCCCCATTGAATACTTTGATGTCTAAATACTGAATTATATTTAGTGGTAAATAACAAATACTAACTAAACACTAAGTTCCAAAAAATCTTATGTAGAATAAGAGGAAAAAAGAAAGAGAGAAGGACAATTCAATATATTCATATAATGATCCATAACTAAGTCTTCGGTAAAGCAGTTGAGAGAAACCAGCTTTAAATTTGGCTTCTAGATGGTGGTATACATAGTGAGACTAAATAATTCTATGGACATGAGCCCATTGTTGAACTCTCTTTGCTGTAAAAAGAGCTTCTTGATTGAAAACAATTCAGTGTTGAATACCACGATAGTGGATAAGGCATTCTGTGAGTGTATAGATATTGAGGTTGGCAGAATTATTATGGGCAAAGAAGGCAAATCTGTATCCAGAATAGTTGTTTATCCCAGTGGGATTGAATCTTTGTCTGCTCTATGATGGAAAGGGTTCACTGTAATGAATCTACTGCTAAATATTTGGCAGATTCCACCATACTGAAGGCTCAGGCTGAAGCTCTGCTGTTGTACAATTAGGCACTTGGCTGTAGTAGCCAAATGATCTTTGGTAAGAGATCCATGTAGTTTAGTCTGTGTATAAGTTAGATATCTGTCCAAATGACCACTTTATTTATAGGCTATTGAGTAAATACAGCAAATACCAGTGTTTCTGGAGAAAGAGGCTGGCAGTGACCCCTAAAATATATCATTTTGTTCACGTGATTATTGAGAACTTCCTATATAGTGGATTTGCTAAGATTTCAAACGGATTTTAAATGCATTTACACTGTGTCCATTTTGAGAGATCTATTCACATGGTGACTCGATATCATCAATCTTCCAATCCTATTCCATCCAGATCCCTAATTCCTCAGCCAATCCACTAGAAACAAGTACCACATGTACTCACCATCAAATGGTATTAACTGATCAACACTTAAGTGCACATATACTAATAACATTCATCGGGTGTCAGGCGGGTGGGAGGGGGAGGAGGGGATGGGTATATTCACACCCAATGGGCGATGTGCGCACAGTCTGCAGGATGGAGACGCTTAAAGCTCTGACTCAGTTGGGGCAAGGGCAATATACATAACCTAAACATTTGTACCCCCATAATATGCTGAAATTTAAAAAAAGGGGGAAAAAATACAAAAAAACCAGAAACTCATCATAAATCAACATATATCCATAATCCTGACCATTTCCCTGTCCAAAGAGGAAAATCAAAAATATCGCTGAAGGTACTGCCCACTGGGAAGAATTTGCTCCATTGCAATACTTTAATACTACCCTTTATTGAGTTGTAATACTGCAGATGTCTTTTTGGAACAGTGCCAGGATATGATGTAGAACCATCTGTAAATAAAAATATTTTTTGTCTTTCTTAATCAGCTGTTTGTAAAAAATTATCCATGAGACCTTAAGTGCCAATTGAGTAAGCAATGACAAAATGGTCAATGTCAAAGGAGCATGAACTGCTACTGAACTTACATGACCCCAATCCAATCTCTTATATACAATTTATTTGATAACAACTCATTGTGATGCCTGCATACCTTCACAGATTTGCTGGTTTGTGATTGGAATCTCAGGTTATTTGGTCAGCTAATGTTCCATGATGAATCATTAATTCTCTACCAAGGCCCAGCAGAAAGTCAGAAGCTATTATACAAAAGAACAGTTATTTGCATAAG
This sequence comes from Indri indri, assembly GCA_004363605.1. Taxonomy (NCBI): domain Eukaryota; kingdom Metazoa; phylum Chordata; class Mammalia; order Primates; family Indriidae; genus Indri; species Indri indri. Next base: position 7,884 of record RJWJ010023813.1, on the reverse strand, counting down.
AATACATGGGTTTGCTATAAAATCCTATAGGTTTGAAATGATTCTCCTTTTTTGTGCTTGAAAATGGGTCCATACAAAATTCCATTCTTCGCAGACTCTTTGGTTATCATTAGATCTGCTGAAGTGTAAGTTCCAGACAGACATGAGACTTGCACCATAGATTTGTGATAGAATTTCCTTTTTTTCTGGTATTTCTCAGTACTTGCAGCTTATTAGGTGACTTAATGGACAGATGGAAGGAGAGCCATGAACTGCTTTATATGTAGCTGCCAAAATAAATAAAAATAACATACAATGATATATAATAATAAATAATAATAACTTCTTAAAATTCTACCAAGTGTTATGCCTCGTTTTCTGTGGTAGTGCACTAACTTTCATTTTACCATGAAAAAGTTATCTGGACATGCTCCAGACCATTTGGCCCTTAGACACATCACTGTGATGGTGGGCCCGTGGCGTTTTGTGGCTCTATTTCCAAATCTCTGGTTCACATGTCTTTATACCCTATTTACTAATTTCTAGTCATCAGAACCACTTATGTTATGTCATCCATGTGGTGGATTAGCTTGCTATCATGTGAAATGCCAATATGTGAGAGTGTATTATTGGCCTTATGAAGTGAAAAGAAAAATGCTGCTATGGCCTTTTTTTTTTCAGCATATTACGGGGGTACAAATGTTTAGGTTACATATATTACCTTTGCCCCACTCAAGTCAGAGCTTCAAGTGTGTCCATCCCCCAGACGGTGCACACTGCACCCATTAGTTGTGAATATACCCATCCCCTCCTCCCTCCTCTCCCCTCCCACCTGCCCAACACCCAATGAATGTTATTACTATATGAGCACATAAGTGTTGATCAGTTAATACCAATTGATGGTGAGTACATGTGGTGCTTGTTTTTCCATTTTTGTGATACTTCACTTAGTAGAATGGCCTTTTAAAATTGTAATGAAGAAAATATAATTCAGGTCCATAGCAGCATACCAGGTCCGATGGTGTGTATTGATTTGCTCCTACAAAGATATTACATTAAAAACAGAAGGTTCATTTGGAGTCACCACCTGATGAAGTTTACAATAATCCAAAGTCAAAGTCATTCTGCAAGATCCTTCAATTTCTGCAAATACACACAGGTAAGCTAAATAAGGATGTGGTAAGGCTCCATAGCCAATCATTTTTCAAGTCCTCAATGGTGGGGGTGGGGTGGACACTCCTCTCCGGAATTCCTGGCAGGTTGGATTGTTACTTTTGTTTACTATCCTGTTATGGAGTAGAAGGTCTGTGCGATTTGTGATCCCTTTTTATAGTGCCTTTACCATAGGGATTCGAGATCTGTGTAGAAATTCTGCTATTTTCCAAAAATATCTATTACACTTCTTGTACATTTGAGAACCTGGGAAATAACCAAAATATTAGTTGGTAGAACAACCAGGCCCATTGTGGGTAGAGATTAGATTACATATCACCTCACAAACAAAAGCCCCCAATTTGAGTTATGGACTAGACCCGCATTTTCTGTCCCCAGAAATTAATGTCAATTCAGAATCAGGGTTTAGTAATCCCTGAATAGTTTGGCTACTTCATTTTTTTTTCATTTTACTTTTTTTTTTCTAGTAAATGACTGCAGATTTTTTTAAGAAGTCTTGGAAGAAGATTTAGTGAATTAACTTTTAGCAGTGATATAAAGTCATTCCTCAAGGAACCTAGATTTTGCTTTACTAAATGGACACTGGTATATATAGGTATGGACACTGCATAAGAGGATATAAAATTCTATTATGACAACTCATCAGATTTTTGATCAACAGATCTTTAAGGTTTTGGGTTTTTTTCTTTATATTGATCTAACAATATTCTTGGAGGCTTCAAATATATTTGATTCTTACAGAAAGAGTGATCGAATAGTCACTGACAAAGAAATCCCTGTGGGCAAAACATTCTGATTATTGATGCATCTCTGCTTCCATTTGTAAATTCACCCATTTTGCCTTTGTCAGTAAAGTGCTGCCACGTTGCTACACCCTAATCATATCCTTTTCATTCAAATCAGAGAGCTCATTCATGATAATAATTCCCATAGTCATATCTGGCCGACATAGGAGAAAAAGAAGAAAGTAGTCAAGAATGAAGGTGCTCATTTCTCTTTCTGGCCAAGATGACAAGCCTATGCAATTCACCCTTTCAGACAATTTTTTTTTTTAAAGTAGGTAAAATATATAAAACCATAGTTTTGGTGCATTAAACATCAAGCAGGCAGGACTCTTATCCCTGAGAGAAGAGAAACAAACAAACAGCATAACAAGAAATATAACAAACATATCTCTTTGACCTGCCTGGAAAGAGCCTCCAGGATGCAGCAAAGGTGTGCGGAATCCAGATGGAGTCATTCTTAATTGAGAAGACTGAGCTGGGAGACAAGGGAGGCCAATGCAGCAAATGTTCACAGGGCATAGAAGCAGAGAGGCAAGAGATGCACAGTGAGAGAGAAAGCTCTGCAAACCTGCAAAGGGTCCCTCACATTCCTCTAGCTGAATAATAATCAGTGTAACATATGTGTGTGAGGAAACGTCCAGAGGTAAAGAAGCAACAAAAAGAAAATGAGTGAACAAGTCCCAAGATTCACACAGGGCTGAAAATAGTTTGGGCTGGGAATATAGTCCATTCTTCTATGAGCCAGAAAGAAAGATCTTGTAATTTCCAGGATGAGCATAGGTTATTCAGGAGGATATTGTCTTAGTAAAGGGACAAACTTAGCCCTGTAACAAAGGCTGCTCTGATCCTGCATAATGAAAGCTTAAAAGTAAATCTTAGGCCGGGGCGCGGTGGCTCACGCCTGTAATCCTAGCACTCTGGGAGGCCGAGGTGGGCGGATAGTTCTGAGCTCAGGAGTTCGAGACCAGCCTGAGCAAGAGCAAGACCCCGTCTCTACCAAAAATAGAAAGAAATTAATTGGACAGCTAAAAATATACATCGAAAAAAATTAGCCGGGCATGGTGGCGCATGCCTGTAGTCCCAGCTACTCGGGAGACTGAGACAGTAGGATTGCTCGAGCCCAGGAGTTTGAGGTTGCTGTGAGCTAGGCTGACGCCACGGCACTCGCCCCAGGCAAGAGAGTGAGACTCTGTCTCAAAAAAGAAAAAAAAAAGTAAATCTTAAAGAATTGAACCATTTTTAAGAAACTCAACTGTATACCTATAATGGAAGGAGTGACCATCAGAGAACTTGGCTTTCTGAAAACAATGGGAATAATGGGATCAAAGAACAACAAAGGACAAGTGAAGTTTCTTAATTATTAAAAGTGGGTGTCAGGCAGGTGTAAGAGAGGAAGAGGAGGGGGTGGGTATATTCAGGGCACCTAATGGGTGCAGTGCACACTATCTGGACAAGCTTGAAGCTCTAACTCAGATGGGTACCCCTGTAATATGCTGAAATAAAAAAATAATAAATTTTAAAAAATTTGAATGTGAAGTTTCAGCATGATCTCATGACATTATGTAGAGATATAAATATCAGTACACATTCCTTATCTCTGTCCACTTATATGCAAGACAAGGGTGAGATGCAATGTAACTTAGTATTATACCATTTGCCACACAGGTCTTTTCCTCGGAAAGCCTGAGAGTTCCTCAGAGAGATGTTTGATTCTATGTCTGGGGCTAAGAAAGAAAAAGGTGAGCTTGGGACATCTTTTGCCAGAAAGTAAGAAAGTGCCCCAGTACAAATGAGGGCCTGTCATGTCAAAAGGACACAGGGGCAAGTATGAGTAGTCTCCCACTTGTCAAATTTGGGACAATTTGGACATTAAAAAAAGAGATTGTGAGTGATTATAACATGTTTCATTAAAAATACCTCTGTGTCATATTGATATTCAAAAAAGAAAGAAGAAGAAATGAAATGAAAGAATTAGAGACTCACCATTTTGCAAACATAGGTGTGATAATTTGGAAAGGGAGAAGTTGAAGCAGCAGGCTAGTAATCCAGTTCTCTCCCAAATACCTGAATAATGCAGGGCTGGGGAGGGAGCAGGGAGGTAGTACTCCCTGAGAGAGAAAGCAGGTAACTTGGTCTAATCTCCTAATGAGCTAATAATTGGACTTTCTATTAAATAGCCCAATGATATTGGTTAGCAAATTTGTTTTGTTAATGGAATGCTGTTATTAGAGTATCCCTGTAGGATTGCTTATGGCAAACAAAATCATATAATCTCTGTAACCACTTGGATACGAAATTAAGACGGTTTGAAACCTAAACACTCCCACGATGTGACGTGACTCACAGACCTGACTAAGAGACCCCACTCCTCATCCTGGGCCAGAAGTGTATGCCCTTTATGAGAAGGACCAGCCTAGGAACATTGTTAAACATCTTTCTGCTTTATCTATATGATTATATCCTTGAAATTACTGGTCAAGTTTGAGAATTATTAACACCTCAGGTTTATGTGGATATATGATTCTTTATGGTAGCTCATAAATGATTCTGGCCTTCTTCATAAATGGGAAACAAAATTATTGAGTAAAAAGTTTCTTGGAAACAAGAAACTTACATGGATCCAAAGTGTCACCTCACAGATTTCTTAGTATTTAGAATGGGAAAAATGTACCCACAAACTTGGGATGCCTTGTCATAGTACATCAAATATACTGTGAATGTATCTGATTAATCTCTTACCAAATATATTTATTTTAGTAATAAATAGCAAAAAAATACAACGGAAATTTTTTTTTATTTGAACCTTTCTCAGATTTCCTGTGGCTAGTTTGTCAGAGCATTATCTTAGTGCCACTGTAGACTTTTGCTACCTCTTCATTTTCTATGAAAGAATATAGCTAGTTCTTAACAACTGAAAAATTTCACCAGAGCCATTTTCCTCTCTTCTTTGGATCCTTCTTTCCAAAAGCATGTGTGAATGCCCAGTGACTTGCAGCCACATAACCCTCCACTCAGAGTTAATGCTCCTTGTTTCCTGACCCTTAGAAACAGATCTTCAGCACCATCCTTAATATAGTCAACTGTGCAGCCCTGTCTTAAAGTCAAATAATACAATAATAGCAATATATTTAATTAATTTATTTATTTCAATAACATTAGAGGGTACAAATGGCTTTTTTGTTACATAAATGACTTAGATAGTGGTGAAGCCAGGACTTTCAGTGTGCCTGTCACCCAAATAGTATACATTGTACCTAATGGGTAATTTTTCATCCCTTGCTCCCCTTGCACTATCCGCCCTGCATCTCCAGTGTCCATTATACCACTCTGTATGACCCATGCATACCCATCACTTAGCTCCCATTTATAAGTGAAAACATGGGTATTTGTTTTTCCATTCCTGAAATACTTAAGATAGTGACTTCCAGTTCCACCCAAGTTGCTACAGAAGACACGATTTCATTCTTTTTATGGCTGAATAGTAGTCCATGGTATGTGTGTGTATAAATATATATATACACATATTTTCTTTAACCACTCCTCAGTTCATAGGCACTTAAGTTGATTCCATATCTTGGCAATTGTGAATTGTGCTGCAATAAGCATATGAATACAAGTGTTATTTTTATATAATGACTTCTTTTCCTTTGGGTAGATACCCAGTAGTAGTATTGTTGGATCAAATAGTAGGCCTACTTTTTAGTTCTTTGAGGACTCTCCATACTGTTTTCCATAGAGGTTGTACTAATTCACATTCCCACCAACAGTGTATAAGAGCTCTCTAGAAAAAAAATTTTTTGATAATTATTTCATTGAGTGATATTTGCTTCAATGCAGTGGCATTTTCCCCCTCAACTGAAACTCCTTATTGTCTGTGGGTGAATACTCCCTGTCTTAGAGACTCTAAGGAAGGGCAAACCCTCTGTTTATAGAAAAATGACTTTCTATAGTAAACTTCTCCAGATACAAATACTTAAGGGATCTCTGGTGCAACAAAATTCTTGTGCTGAATGGATTCTAGACACTTTCTTGAACAGCATTACAGCAGATTTTGATCTATGCTTTCCCATGCAAGATAGGAAGAGGCTGCCTCTGCTTAGCTTTCTGAAACCTCTTTAGAGTATGACCTGCATTAATGGAATGAATTTGCTTAATGCTTATGTTGCACCTGTTTTAAAAGAGTGTTATAAAAATCCATTACCAACTCTTTATGTGAGTTCCTTTATTTTAAAGGCAAAGAAATCAACTCAGAGTCTTGTTATTTAAATCTGCAATGTGAACTTTAAGAAAACTACTCATCATCACTTCTGAAAAATCCCCATGAATTTATTAATTAAAAATGAAATGATTAGGCTTCTGGTTCTGGACCAGTAACCCTTGTTCACTTTACCTATATAATCTAAAGGCGAGAGTAGGTTGTCTTGTCAAACCTGTATTTTTTATAAAATATTATCAAGAAAGTATCTAATGAGATGTTATTGTATAGTAATCTCAGTATTTTATTTATCTGATCTTTGCTTTATAAAAAAAAAAATCACTCCTTTTCCTAGGAGTGCATAGAGCTGTAGAATTACCTTTTTTCTTTTCTATTTTTTTAAACTTAGTTTTCCTGCTAGAGGCAGAGATATTTCTGGAGGAAGGTACTAAATCAAGCTGTTAGCTCTGCCCCATTATTTTATACACTTCAGGTGGTAACTGGAAATACCTATATAGAAATTTATATGGGAGCATTAAATAACTTCAAACTCAATGTGTTTCTTCAAGGATGAACTAAGAGTTCATATGCAGCTTATACTTAATAGTCAAGCAGAAGCACTGAAGATACTTAAAGGGTGAGAGAGGGATGAGACCTTCCATAGTTTTCAGCACTTGAAATGAAAGTTTTGGTAATGACAAAAAATGTCCTATTAAACACATTGCTTTTATGGCCTAATTTTTTCTGGGAGCTCTATTGATCAAAAGTGTTTTGTCAGCTAACACTGTGCAACAGAATAATGCCCAAGTTCTTACGTGAAGCCAAATAACAGCCTGATGTAGTAAATGAAAAGCAAGACAAAGGGCTCGTAGGAGAGCACATGAAATACAATATTATAGAATATTAAATCCACTGCAGATAGCCAGTAGCATTTAAGCAATATTAAAACAGAGAGTTTGAAGCCACAAACTAGGAAACATTAATTCATTCTCTGCTAATGCTTTCTCCTAAGGGACAGCTCCAGGGCCCGATGGGGATTTATTTTTAAATAATGTTATTACCCCACTAAGTGACCTTGCTTCGTCCAAATTTTCTGAAAAAGAATACTTGGAAGAAAGTATTTTTGAGAAAATGGGAATCTTTGCAGTTTCTCTGATGACAACATTCCAAATTGGCACCATTATTTTCAAAGTCTGTATATTAATGCAATTGTAAGATCTGATGTGGAGGCAACCACTGAGTATATATTTTCTGAAATAGATGACTGAGAGTTTCTGAGTTCATGCTGACACTTGAGTAATTCTGTAAATTCATTGTGAGTTTAGAAGTCACAAATAAAGCCTCTGTGAAGTTAGTAGTGTAAATAAAAACACATCCCCTACAGTGTACAAGAGCAATTTACATCACCCGAATATTTTTAAAACATCATGGCATACTCAGTTTATGAAGTCAATGCATTTATTTTGATAGAAAAAGTATATCCTCATGGGGGGCCTACAGAGAATAATTTTATCATTGCATGTAAATGGAAATGCTGATGATCTGTAATATGATTCTTTGTGTAAGCCATTTCACATATTTTGAAGCTTTAACTGAAAACCCAACCCTATTTTCGAATGTAGCCTTCTTTGTTATTGAAATAATATTAGGCTCTCTGAAAATATCGTAAGATGTATATTGATACTTACATGAATTTCACTAATATTCATACTTCGGCTCTGACTCACAGATCTTACTTTTGATATAGGCTTT
>RJWJ010023812.1:13726-25488 GCA_004363605.1 Indri indri | reverse complement strand
GTCAGCATCAGCGTGAGTTTGTTGAATGAACGGGCAATTGTGAAATTGTGATCTCCTTGGCTTCAGGGATACTGACGGTAAATTTCCTGGGAAAAGGGACCCTTTCGTCCCTCTGCTTGGAAGTGGGCCTACTCCTGTCCTGGAGATCCAGGAAGGTGATGATGGCAGGGGTGAGGCAACGTCACATAGGAGAAAAGGAGAGTCGGTGAGTGAGGGCGTCCCTGGCACAACTCGGGGTGATGGGCCGCACCGAACCGTGCTCACTCCCTAGCCTGGGCTGCCCCCAGGAGGAGCAGCAGCTTTGCACGCCGTGTCCAGGCTGCCGTGGAATTTATTTTCCTGAGATGAGATAACTTACACATCAAGATGCTATTGCTTTGGCCTTTTATTGGCAATAATTTCTTGGCTATGGTTGGAAAAAACCAATGAAGGGGGTTCAGGAAGGCAACTCGGGCGACGGATGGAAGGGAAACATCGGAGGCCAGAGCCCTCTGAGGTATGAATGGGGAGAGCTGCAGAGATGGTTTCTTTCTAGCTCCGGAAGCGCTCACGGTTTGTTGAAGAAAGGAATAGATGGGGAGATGCGTAGACAGAAGGGAGGATGAGTGGGAGTCATGCCCAGAGAGGAAGCCGTCTCTGCAGCATCATTGCAATCTCTACCCACTGGGTTTTTTCCTCCTGTGACTGCAAGTCCGAACGCTCTATGTATTTATTTTGTGAGCCGTGTTAAAGCACAGATTGTATCTTTGTGCCGAGGGAGGCGATGACTTCCTGGCACTCACATCACACGCTCCGTGTTTGCAGACGGTTATCGCGCCGTGAGTCATGGCCTGCTTAGTTCTGCTTTCATGTTTCCGCATCAGTGAACCCTCCCGCTCCTCGTCAGGTCTGTCTCTCCTCTCTGATCTCCTTCCAGTGTCTCCGTCTCCTTCGGACCCCCGAGCATCTCAATGACGATTTACTGTTCCAGGTAAAATACCAGAGTTATATAAACCCGGGGAAAACAACTATGCTGTGTAGACACAGGGGGAGAGTTAACACTTTTCATACAGTTCCAAAGTCAGAACCAGAAACAAAGAAATTTCCTTATTGGCTGCCTTATGCGTATAAAATGCCCAAACTGGTTTTTAAGTATTTGACTGTTTGCTAGGCACCCGTAACAGAAATGCTGAAAGCAACGCCATGGCTTTCTCCCCATGGTACGGAAACTTTATAAGAGGGACCGTAAGCTTTTGTGAAAGGAGATGGAATGAGATCCAAGGAGAGTGGGAAAATGGGATGGAGACCACAGGAGGAGGCTTTGACCTTGGACAGGAAGACACTGTCCTCAGAGAGCCCTGGCAGACGGTCACATTGAGCCCAGACAGGGAGGAGTCGGGAGGAAGGGTGAGGAGTAGGTGGAGACAGATGGAAGTTGAGTCCATTTGCCCCCCAACCGCCACTGACCTCAGTTTTCTTGATGAACAGGAGGTGAGATTGTTGAGTGACAATAAATAGTAAAGAAGCAAAGGTGGAAAAAATTCTGAAGGCCGTGACGGCCGGAATAGCCATGGGCGGAGGGAAGCTTTCAGGACCCAGCTGAAACTGGAAACCCCCACCTTGGAAAGGATTAGATGAAATTCCAGTGTGTTGTTTTTCCCAGCACGCCAGTTATATCATCAATACCTGGTCATTCTGCAGTTAAATATTCTGGATCCTGTCCTCTCTTCTCCACCCTCGCACCTTGCCACAGGTTTCCTTGTTTTTTATCTGCACCTGATTTGTCTTATTAACCCCAGTCTCACCCTGCCGATCGTCCCGTCTTGCAGCTGCCAGACTGACAATTCTCACGAGCAAGTCAGATCATAACACTACACAGCTAGAAACTCCTCAGTGGCTCCCGTGACTACGGTACAGAAACCAAGTTCCTTTCCTCAGTATGTGTGGCTTTTGGTAAATTAAAAAATGGCAACACATTTTTCCCTTCCCTGTGCACCTTTGCAAAGTGACTGCAGCTCTTCCCATCAGGAGATGAGGTCTGCAGCTCCACCCTCAACTCTGGGCTTGGACATGTGGCTGCTTTGGCCCATGGGACAGCAGCAAACTTGATACACACGAGGCTTGGAAAGCCCTGACACCCTCTCTTGCTCTTCTTTGAGACCTTGTGAAGTCCAGGGGAACAAGCTCATGCCAAGGGGGCTGGAGGATGAGAGACCACGTGGAAGGTGGGACGGTCTTCCCAGAAACTGCAGCCAAGTCAGCATGAACCGGCCAAACCCAGCTGAGCACAGACACATGAACAAGCCTGGTCTAGATGAGCAGAAGAACCGACCAGCTGAGCTCATCTCAAAGTGCTAACCTAGATGTCCACTGAGTTTTGAGGCCAGGAAGCTTGAGGTAAGGGAATCACCTAAGGTGCAAAATTTAAGGAGGCCCCACTTGTGCTCCCATTGCCTCCCTCACCTCATGGCCACCCCCTACCTGTCACTCACACTTGCCGGGTCCTGAGGTCCCACAGCCGTGGAAACTGACAAAGATCTTCTGGATCTGGCTCCTGGTCAATCATGGCACATGGGCCATGGACACCGCTTCCTTCAATCTCCCTGTCGTGCCCTGTTACCTATCACCCTGCGCTCCTGGTGATGGCTGGTGGGTACCAGGGCCTGCACCTGCCCCGGGCTTTCCAGCAAATTAAGAAAGGTGCTGATATGAAACGTTCTGCTCAGGCACAGCCAGTGATGGTCAGCTGGGTCTCCCAGGCTCTCGACCTTGAACTGACATAATCCATTAACTCCTGCCTAGGAGATACTTAGAGCACCTGGATCCTGAATCACCTTCCAGAAAAACCCTCCGTGAAGCATCAATTTATGACAGTTTTTCTCCCTTAAGATTTCCATGAGATTTCTGCCTCTCTTGAGCTCAAGGAGGATTTTGTTTCTTGGTGTCACAAAAGTTTCCCACCTTAGATCTGTCTCCTGGTTCCTCCTATTCACCTTTTATGCTCCATTGGGACTGCACCCATCCCTGTAAGCACACATTACATTCCATGCCTTTGCTCAGCTAACTCTTTTGCTAGGAGACCCTCTTTTTCATGTCTCTGATAAAGGACACTGTTGCTGATCCCACCAGATCTCAGCCACATGTGATCCTCCAACCATAGCACGCTCCCATCTTCCAGCTTCTGCATGCCTTGCTGCTAATGGCCACACCCCACCCCTGTGACCCTCAGAGGATGCCCTGGAGATACCCTGGCTATACCTGGGCACTTTGCATCCCCAGCCCCCCTCCAACAGGGGAGCCCATAACCAAGGACAGACTGGGGTGGAAGTACAAAAGCTTAGTTCTTTTGCCTCCAGGATAACCAACTCTGAGCTGTAATTTTTGCTCCAGATTTCCCCATGGGATCAGGCTGAGTCTGGGGACCTCACCTGAAATTGTACCCTTGCTTGCCTTCTTCCCAACCTCATATGATATCCCTAACTCCCCTACTGGTTTCTCCTGGGAGCATTTCCCTAGCACTCATCTCCCTGAAAAACTCTTACCTGTGCTTCTAAGTTATGCTTAATTATCACTTCTGTGATATACCCCTGACCACCCAGGGAGAGAGAATTAATCACTCTTTCTTCTGTGTCACTACTGACTTTTACAGCAACTTCAGTGATTATATTTATGCAGGTCAACATTTATAATTGAGCAAACTGGCTGTCTCACTGGTGAGCAGACACCGTGAGGTAACGAGGGACGTGGTTATGTTACTATCCATGGGAACATCTCCCGTAACCATTAGGGACGCAGGGCATAGTTATTGATTAGAAAATATTTAATAGTTACATTGACTTGAAATCTGCTTGTTATTTTCACTTATTGGCTCTAATTCTTCTCTTTTACCCAATATGGCAAGCCTTCTGACAACGGGTAATTTTCCAAGTCTTCCTTTCATGCTTAAGAACTCTGGGTCCAGAAAAATCTCCCCTATGGCTTTGATTTCTAAGATTCACCTGCTTAAACAGTCCTCTTGGTGCTCCTGAGTTTGTAACGTTCCCCTAAAAGCTTGAAAACAATAAGATAACAAAACCACAGGATAAAATAAAACAGATGTGGTTTAGCAACCCAACTGACCTCTATTCTTCCTCATTCTGGATGAAGGGCTTTTCTTAGTGAGACTAAGGTGTCTGCTAAGACACCTGTGGGATACCACACTTTTGTGTACACAGAGAGGGGGCAGCTAAAGTCATGAGGTTCCTTTACATGAACTTTTGTAAGACATGTTTTCCTCAACCTGAAATGATAAGCTTGAGTTTTGAATCTAGATGAAAGTTTTAACTTCAACCTGTCAAACTTTAATTTAATTGATTATTGCAACCAAACACAACGGAATATGGATGCCACGTCAGTGTTGTGGCCTTTTCAATCTTCATCTTGGTCAGTGACAAGAATGAGAGCAAGAACAGCTCAGAGGCAGGCTACGATCCTACCATTGGACACCTGCATACAGGTGGACGCTGACTCACTAATCCACGCTCTGTGGGAACCATCGCTCGGCAAGCTCTGAATTCTCCTAACCTGTGCTGTGATACAGTCTAAATTTGTTTGCCAAGAAGATGACAGAAATAATTACTTTAAAACTTGCCAAAATCAAGTTTTGTTTGTTTGTTTGTTTTTGAGACAGAGTCTCACTCTGTTGCCCGGGCTAGAGTGCAGTGGCGTCAGCCTAGCTCACAGCAACCTCCAGCTCCTGGGCTCAAGGGATCCTCCCGCCTCAGCCTCCCTGAGTGCTGGGCTTACAGCCGTGAGCCACCCCACCCATCCCCAAATCAAGTTTTAATATGTCTTTTGAATGTGCCTAATCTGTTGAGTAGAATTACACAGCAATGAAGAGCAGCATGACTTTAAGAGTCGGGCAGACAGAGATAAATCTGACTTCTGCCACTTACCAGTTTTGTGACCCGAAGCACATTTTAATGAACCCCCAGCCACAGTTCCTGTACCCCTCTAAAGAAGAATAATCGTTTCCGTTTCGTAGGGTAATCACAAGTCAATCGGTTACCTATATCAAGAAGTTAAAAGGGAACCTAGCACATGATAGTAATGTTTTCTCTTTCCAAACTCACGGGAATGCTGGGGGGACGGTAGCGGATTCGGAGAGGGCCAGAAGGCCTCGGGGACAGGGAGACATTTGAGCAGAGAGCTGATGAAGAGCAAGGAATGGGCCATGGCACTGTCTGGGACGGAATGTTCCAGGCCAAGGTAATGGTAAGGGCAGGGCTTGGTGCGTGAACAGACTCGCGAGGAGAGCGGGGCTGGACCTGCATGGTCAGGGGAGGATTGTAGGAGATGAGCTGGGAGAAGCAGGGTTAGGTCTCCCAGGGCCTTGGACCTCCCCTGCAGTGAGATGAGAGACCATCACAGGACTGTGAGTAATGGGATGAGGGATGGAAGTGGATTCGGGTTCTAAACAACTGTCCCAGCCGATACGTGGCCGCTAGACCAGCGGAAGGCAGGGGTGTGGGAGACGAGGGCATTAATCTGGCAAAAGATGGCAGAGTCTGGACGTGGCGGAGGTGGCGAGAAGCGTCGGTTCCTAGGTGTATTTGAAGGTGCAGTCTCGAGAACTACTGATATTCACCTGGTAACACCTTGAACCTCTTATATTTTATAGCTTTAGAGGGTCCCAGCCACATTTCTCCCCTTGCTGCATGAGTTTTTAAAGTTCGCTCCACAGTCTGCCCTAAAACTCCACCAGCTGGAAAGCTAACGCGAAAGGCGTCTCCATCACACAATAGTCTGAATTAGGTGAACAATTTTAAACTTCAAATCTTTCAAATTACTCACTAAGATCGGTAGACCTTGAAGAAATACGGACGCCTTGGTTTGGAGAGAGGACGGCAGGAAAGCTCTGCAACGCGACACGGCCCGGGGTAGGATGCAGCTGGGAATGTCGTGTTTCTGGAAACGTTGCTGGAAATGGCGTTGTCGGCCATGGGCAGGGCCGAGTTCCCTCCCTCCATCCCTCAATCCTCTGCAGCTGTGGGTGGGCACGTGACCACGGGCCTCCTGAGGCCCAGGCCCATTCCATCAAGGATAATTGGCAGGAGTGTTTGCTGTTAAGAAAAGAAAAGGGACCTCTCTGGACGTAGCATCGCCTGGGCACTGTGCTGTGCTAGGTAGCCAGTCTCTGTAGAACTCCCTTCCTCTGTTGCCTCCGTCTCCAGCAGAACCACTGGTTTCAATGAGGAGAAAAAGAGGCTGAAAATTAAAAGTGCAACAGCCGACTCTGCTCCTTGCAGGACGGGAGTGAAAAGACCCCTCCAGGCTCAAGATGGACTCGCTTGAGGAGAAAAACCAAACAACTGCCTTCAGCGTCCTCTGCGCTCTCTGAACGCGGGAAGTCCTGCTGGTAAGAATATTTGGGTCATAGACCTGCAGTCTCACCTGCTTATGCAATTCAAGGGTGGAGCTGAGGGAACCTTTATCCCACCGTGAACCCGGCCTTCAAAGGTTGCATTCATCTTTAAGCCTAATTATGTGAGAACTCCCCAAAGGACAGAAAGCGTTTTACAATTCTGGAGCCTTTTGGGGGACACCTAAGAACCCCCTGGGTTACCCCTTATCCCGCCTAAGGCTGAACCCGCGCAGAGAGCCGGCGCCCCATCCAGCTTCTCTTTGCGCTTCTCAAAGGGTTTATGCATTCTGGAATAGGTGGAAAGAGATTGCTAATGCCTGTTTTCCAGAACTTTATAAAATTTATTTTATGGAGTCAGTTGAATAAGTTACAGTAATTGAAAATAATGCTCCTAGTTATCTAGTTCTAGTAGGTAAAATAGATATTTTACCAGAGAACGTATTTCCCAGTTTCATTGTTTTCTTATTAGATTTTAAATGAGTTTGAGTATTTCAGATGGTTGAACTCACTGTCTCTCCTCTTCTTAAACCCTCCCGCCTGTTAAAAGCTATTTACTTTCTGTATTTTTCCCTCTACATTTTTCTTCCTATTGGGTTGCGGGTTTTTTTTTTGTTTTTTTTTCCCCCGAGACAGAGTCTCGCTCCATCACCCAGGCTAGAGTGCCGTGGCATCAGCCTAGCTCACAGCAACCTCAGACTCCAGGGCTCAAGCGATCCTCCTGCCTCAGCCTCCCGAGTAGCTGGGACTACAGGCATGCACCACCATGCCCGGCTAATTTTTTCTGTATATTTTTACTTGTCCAGATAATTCCTTTCTATTTTTTTTTAAGTAGAGACAGGAGGGTCTCGCTCTTGCTCAGGCTGGTCTCGAACTCCTGAGTGCAAACAATCCGCCAGCCTCGGCCTCCCAGAGTGCTAGGATTACAGGCGTGAGCCACTGCACCCGGTCTGGGGTTTTTGTTTGTCTTCTTCCTTTCTCTTCTGCAGAGGCCGTCCTGGATTAGGATTTGTGGAGCATTTACAGCCCAAGGAAAGAAGGTGTCCATCCCCTGGGGACTGAGTGGGCCCTGTTTTCCTTCCATGTAGGACTCTTCCTCCCACTGTGTCCAATTCAACAGCCCACCCTGTCGGGACAGCCTCAAAGGAGGTCCCTCCTCTGGCCCAGGAAGTAAAAGTTGACAAAATGCAGAAGAGGGCTCTGATCATCACCTCCCTAAGTCTTGGTCTTTTAAGCCAAGTAGTGACTCATTTGTAAATGACCAGGTGTGCACAGGCGGTTATACGTGATTTTTATCTCTATCAACAAGCCCAATTGCAACAGCTGTGTAGTCTACACGGCAAAGCTATTTTTGTAGTCTTTAGAGGTTATGCTTTCTTGATCTAGCACCTTTGAAATCATGCAACAAACTGATCTTGCACAGAGGCTGTTTTCTGATTTGGGGTCTGGGTAACCGGTCAGGGTAAAGACTGATCACTCTTCACTAGAAGAAGTCTCTCCTGTTAGGTTGCCTGAACCCAGAGGGGTGAGTTGAGACTTTAAGACTCCTTTTTCTCTCACAAAGTAGCCATTAGCCTGTCATTCCTTCCCTCTTCAAATACAATTAAAACACAAAAGAGGCAGGCAGGAGGAGAAGGTTGGAGGCACAAAGGCAGGAACCTGCCTTTACTTGCTAATTTACGTTTTAACCCTGCAAACTGAAAAGGTGCTTTCCAAACCCACAGACCATTAGACCCCTGAGACCCTTCCAGATCAATTAGTCCAGAACCTTTACTTATCAGTGACGACAATGAAGTTCAAAAAGGTGGGAAATTGTCCCCAAAGTCCCCGAAATCTGGGGAGAGTTCTGAGTTCTTACATTCCTTTTTTTTTTTTAATGTTATTTTTTTATTGCATGTTTACTATGAACAAGGCACTGTTCTAAGCACTTTACACACACACACACACACACACACACACACACTCACACACACACATCCATAAGGTTGTGTCAATGGAAAAAAGACCAAACTCTGTAAAATAATTTTAAAGAGATTTACTCTGAGCCAAATTTGAGGACCATGACGCGGAGCCACGCCCAAGAGGCCTTGAGCAAGTGGACTCGGTGTGGTTGGGTTACAGTTTGGTTTTATACATTTCAGGGAGATAGGGGTTACAGGCAAAGTCATAAATCAATACGTGGGAGGCATACATTGGTTTGGCCTGAAAAGGTGGGCCATCTCGAAGCGAGGGCTTACAGGTTATAGGTGGGTTTAAAGATTCTTTGACTTGTAATTGGTTAAAGACATGAAGCTTTGTCTAAATGCTTGGAATGTTTAAAGAGGTCTGTTAATCAGACAAGCCACCCATATATTTGTTGTGTAAGTTGAGGACCTGCAGGTTTGTCTTGCATACCCTTAGGCCTATTAATGGGTTACAAAGGATGTCCCCAAGAAGGGAGCGGGGCACGATGAGGCATGTCTGACCTCCCTCCTCCTGGCAGACAATTTAGTTTTAGGATATTCCTTTGGCCACGAGGGGGTCCATTTAGTCAGCTGGTGGGGGGCGAGCCTTAAAATTTTATTCTAGTTCGCAGTTGGTACTACTTCTTATCAAATTTTACAAATGAGGAAAGTGAAATCCAAAGAAGGAAGCCAATTTACTCAAGGTTCCATAGCTAGTTGAGTTTTGACAGCGTCTAGAAATATGGAGATGATTTATTTTTCTTAATAGCTATATTATATGCTACTGCATAGATACTTCATGTTCTGGTTGTTTAGACCCTTACCTGTAAGCAATTAGGTTGGTCCCAATCTTTATCTTTCGTAAACAATGCTGCAAGAATATGCTTGAAAAATGTCATTTCACACATATGAGTGTATCTGCAGAATGATTTCCCAGAAGTTGAATTTTTAAGTCAAAGGGTGTATGCATTTTAATTTTGATGGATTCTGCCAATTTGCCCTCTGTGCACAATGTGCCAACAATGTTTCGTTGCAGAGCTTGATTTTAACTGCTACTAGATGCTGTTCTTTTTTTTTTTTTTGAAAACAAATTCTGTATCACTCTACTGAAAAATGCAATAGTGATTCATCAGTTATTACAATGCACAAAAATATGGATAATTTTACAAACATACAATGGAGTGAAAGAAAATATATACCTCCTTTTTGTATAAACTGTATAATTACACTTATATAAAGTCCGAACTATTGTGGTGTGAAAAGTCAGGATGATGGCACTTTTGTAGTACTACGTATTTGGGTGCTGGTCGGAATGCTTTCTTTTTTTTTTTTTATTTCTGCATATTATGGGGGTACAAATGTTTAACATGTGTTGCCCTTGCCTCTCCCCCGAGTCAGAGCTTCAAGCGTGTCCATCCCCCAGATGGTGCACATCACACTCATTACGTATGTATATACCCCTCCCCCCCTCCCCTGCCCAACACCCGATGAATGTTATTGCTATACGTGCACTTAGGTGTTGATCAGTGAAACCAATTTGATGCTGAGTACATGTGGTGCTTGTTTTTCCATTCTTGGGATACCTCACTTAGTAGAATGTGTTCCAGCACTTTCTAGGAGAATACAAGAGGTGCTATATCTTTGTTGTTTCTTAGAGCTGAATAGTACTCCATGGTATACATATACCACATTTTATTAATCCACTCATGTATTGATGGACACTTGGGTTGTTTCCACATCTTTGTAATTGTGAATTGTGCTGCTATGAACATTCAAGTGCAGGTGTCTTTTTCATAGAGCGACTTTTGTTCTTTTGGGTAGATGCCCAGTAATGGGATTGGTGGATCAAATGGTAGTTCTACTTGTATCTCTTTAAGGTATCTCCATATTGCTTTCCACAGAGGTTGCACTAGTTTGCAGTCCCACCAGCAGTGTATGAGTGTTCCTATCTCTCTGAATCCATGCCAACATTTATTGTTTTGGGACGTTTTGATAAAGGCCAGTCTCACTGGAGAGAAGTGATATCTCATTGTGGTTTTGATTTGCATTTCCCTGATGATGAGAGATGTTGAGCATTTTTTCATATGTTTTTTGGCCATTATTCTGTCTTCTTTTGAAAAGTTTCTGTTCATGTCCTTTGCCCACTTTTTGATAGGGTTGTTTGATTTTTTCTTGCTGATTTTCCTGAGTTCTAAATAGATTCTAGTTATCAGCCCTTTATTGGATTTGTGGCATGTGAAAATTTTCTCCCTTCTGTAGGTTGTCTGTTTGCTCTTGTGACAGTTTCTTTGGGTGAGCAGAAGCTTTTTAATTTGATCAGGTCCCATTTATTTATTTTTGTTGTTGCTATGATTGTCTTTGGGGTCTTCTTCATAAATTCTTTGCCTAGGCCAATGTCTAGAAGAGTATTTCCAACATCTTCCTCTAGAATTCTAATAGTTTCACTCCCTAGGTTTAAATCTGTTACCCAGCGTGAATTGATTTTTGTGAGAGGTGAAAGGTGTGTATCCTGATTCCGTCTTCTACATGTGGCTATCCAGTTTTCCCAGCACCATTTATTGAATAAGGATTCTTTTCCCCAGTGTATGTTTTGTCTGCTTTGTCAAAGATTAGACGGCTATATGAGGATGGTTTTATATCTGGGTTCTCAGTTCTGTTCCACTGGTGAATGGCTCTGTTTTTGTGCCAGTACCAAGCTGATTTGATTATTATAGCCTTGTAATAAAGTTTGAAGTCTGGTAAATTGATACCTCCCATTTTGTTTTTATTGTCTAGGATTGTTTTTGCTATACAGGGTCTTCTCTGGTTCCATACGAAGTGTAAAATTAATTTTTCTATGTCTGTGAAGAATGATGTTGGTATTTTAATAGGGATTCCATTGAATCTGTAGATCACTTTGGGTAGTATAGACATTTTAACAACGTTGATTCTGCTGACCCACAAGCATGGTATGGTTTTCCACCTGTTTACGTCCTCTGCTATTTCCTTCCTCAATGTTTCATAGTTCTCTCTGTAGAGGTCTTTTACCTCCTTAGTTAAATATATTCCTAGGTACTTTATTTTCTTTGTTGCTATTGTGAAGGGAATTGAGTCTTTGACATGGTTCTTGGTGTGACTGCTATTGGCGTATATGAAAGCCTCTGATTTGTGTGTGTTGATTTTTGTATCCCGAGACTTTACTGAATTCGTTTATCAATTCCAGGAGCCTCTTGGTTGAATCCTTGGGGTTTTCTAGATATAATATCATATCATCAGCAAATAGTGAGAGTTTGATCTCTTCTGTTCCCATTCGTATGCCTTTAATTCCACTCTCTTGCCTGATTGCTGTGGCCAGGACTTCCAGCACTATGTTGAATAGAAGTGGAGATAGTGGGCAACCTTGTCTGGTTCCAGTTCTAAGTGGGAATGCTTTCAATTTTTCCCCATTCAGTATGATGTTG
>RJWJ010023812.1:0-13626 GCA_004363605.1 Indri indri | reverse complement strand
GAGTGTTCTTATCATAAAAGGGTGTTGAATTTTGTCAAATGCTTTTTCTGCTATTTAGAAAATCATATGGTTTTTGTTTTTGCTTCTGTTTATGTGGTGAATTACGTTTATAGATGCAGATCCTTGCATCTCTGTGATGAAGCCCACTTGTTCATGATGGATTATTTTCTTAATAAGCACCTGGATTCAGTTAGCTAGAATTTTGTTAAGAATTTTTGCATCTATATTCATAAGGGATATTGGTCTGTAGTTTTCCTTTTTTGTTGCATCTTTTCCTGGGTTCAGTATCAGGGTTACGTTGGCTTCATAAAATGTGTTGGGGAGGAATCCATCCTTCTCGATGTTGTGGAATAATTTCTGCAGGATAGGCACCAGTTCTTCTTTGTAGGCATGGTAAAATTCGGGTGTGAAACCATCTGGTCTGGGACTTTTCTTTTTAGGAATGTTTTTTCTTGCTGTTTCAATTTCAGTCCTTGATATTGGTCTGTTCAGGAACTCTATTTCTTCCTGGTTGAGCCTAGGGAGGCCGTGTGTTTCTAAGAATTTGTCCATTTCCTCCACATTTTCCAGTTTGTGTGCATAAAGGTTTTTGTAATATTCATAAATTATTTCTTGAATCTCCACGGCATCGGTTGTAACTTCTCCTTTTTTGTTCCTGATGGAGCTTATTAGAGATTTTTCTTTTCTGTTTTTCATTGGTCTAGCCAAAGGCGTGTCAATTTTGTTTATTTTTTCAAAGAACCAACTTTTTGTTTTATTAATCTTCCATATAGTTTCCCTGTTGTCAATTTCATTTAGTTTTGATTTGATCTCATTAATTCCCCTTCTTCTGCTGGGTTTGGGGTCAGTCTGTTCTTCTTTTTCCAGTTCTTTGAGTCAATTCATCAGGTTGTCTGTGCTCTTTTTGACTTTTGGATATAGGCATTTATGGAAATAAACTTTCCTCTCAGGACTGCTTTGGCTATGTCCCACAGATTTTGATAACTTGTGTCACCTTTGTCATTTAGTTCCAAGAATCTTTTGATTTCCATCTTGATTTCCTCATTTATGAAGTAATCATTCAGCAGAAGGTTGTTTAATTTCCATGACTGTGTAGAGATGAGAGTTTCTGTTGGGGTTGATTTCTATTTTTATTCCACTGTGAACTGAGAAGATGCATGGTATAATTTCTTTTTTTTTTAAATTTTTTGAGACATGCTTTGTGTCCTAGAATATGGTCGATCTTAGAGAATGTCCCATGAGCTGATGAGAAGAATGCATATTCAGTGGTTTTTGGGTAGAATGTTCCGTAAATGTCAGTCAGGCCCATTTGTTCTAGAGTTCTGTTTAAGTCCATTATTTCTTTGTTAATTTTCTGTTTGGAGGATCTGTCCTGTGCTGTCAGTGGGGTGTTGAAGTCTCCGGCTATTATGGTTGTTGCTGTTTATCAAGTTTGATCAGGTAGAGTTTGCTTTATGAATCTGGGTGCACCTAAGTTGGGTGCATACATCTTTAGAATTATTATGTCTTCTTGTTGAACTGTATCCTTCACCATTATATACTGACCCTCTTTGTCTTTCATTACTTTTGTTGATTTAAAAACTAAGTTATCTGAGTTTGAAATTGCCACACCAGTGTTCTTTTGGCTTCCATTTGCTTGAAATATTGATTTCCACCCCTTTACCTTGAGTCTAAATGCATCCTTGCAGGTTAGATGTGTGTCCTGAAGACAGCAGATACTTGGCTTGTATTTTTTTATCCATTCGGCCAGCCTATGTCTCTTGAGAGGGGAGTTCAAGCCATTCACATTTATTGAGAGAACTGATAAGTGGGGTGAATTACTGTTCATTCTGTTGGGTTGCATTTCATTGCTTTGTTTTCTCTCTTGAGCCATTGTGGAATCTAGCCTCTGATCTTTAACTTTTGAGTGGTTTTACATTCGTGAGTGTTTATTGTGCTGATCCTTGTGTAGCTCAAAATTCTTACACAGTTTAGCAACTCAACTTCCAACGGTGGGCTATGTTTCCTTGAGAGTCTATGCACAGGAGGTGTGTGAACGGCAGTTAGAAAAAGAAAGTCCCCAAAAAGCGTGAAAGTATCCTAGAAGAAAAGTACGCGAGGAAATGGCAGAGGTGCCCGAGACAGGTGAAGTGGAGAAGTAAAGCAAAAACCTCCAAAGGCAAAGGCAGGATGACCAGTTTCCATTTCTGTTGTCTTTATTATGATCGATGAAAAGTCGGCCAGCCCTGGGAATGCAGGCCTGTGTCCTCAAAACCAAGGGATGCTTCAAATAGCATAGAAGGTCGCTCTCTTCTTCTTTTGCTAAACCCGACTTGTTCTGAGGCCTCCTGCAAGCCCCAGCTCTGAGCCTGCAGCGTCGGGCCGCGGCGTGCCCGGGCAGAGCATGGCCCGCGGCAGCCCACGAACTGGCATTACCCATGCTGTTTACGCTGGTGTCCGCCCAGGCTTCCACCCAGCCACATAAATTATAAATGTGTCTGTCAACCCACGGGAAACCCGAAGGCACATGCCACAAAAGGGAGAATTTAAATTAAATTTAAATTAAATGATTTCCACAGCTGAATTAATAAGGGTTTAAACCTCTGGCGTATCTGACATGAAAAAGAGAGGCTATGGTATGAGGATGGTAACTCGTTCTGTGAAAAGCAACACCCCTTTAGGGATTTTTCTCAGCAGTCACACTTAGTATCTAATGCTGACAATAGGTATCTCACAGCATTTTTGTAAACTATCTTCGTAGCTCAGAAATACCCCACTTAGATCAGAGGGTCAGTAAACTTTCCCTGAAGTACCAGAAAGTAAATATTTGAGCCTTTGTGAGCCATGTGGTCTTTGCCACAAGAATAAGACGCCGCAGTTGTAGCAGAAAACAGCCACAAGAAAGTACATGAATCAATGAGTGTGGCCATGTCCCAATAAAACTTGATTTATTGGACATGGAAATTTGAATTTCACAACATTTTCGCATCATGAAATCATCTTCTTTTGATTTTTTTTTTTTTAATCATTGTTACCTTGTGGGCCAAACAAAACAGGAAGCTGGCTGGATCTGGCCATCAGCCCGTAGTTTGCTGACCCCTGATGTAGACGGGTGAATAATCAACATGGTGGCTGTCACGGCAATAACTAAAGTGACACAGAGTTTGGGGAAAGGCCATATTGTGGGGTTGTATTAATATTAATCTTTTTTTTTTTTTTTAATTTTCTGTATCTTGTGATGTTCTGACATCTTAAAAATCTTGCCATTAGAGGAGAGACTGACCCTCCCAGGGCTGGCTCATTCTGGGCAACAGCAAAGGGCTGGGCCCAGGAGTTTGCCTAACAAATGCAGAGAACACAGCCCCAACCTCCCCTTAGTGCCGAACTCTCACACACCACCAAAATATAGAAATATTCCTAAGTCATCCTGTTACAGCAAGAGTGACCAGGAACAGACCGAGAGGCACCCTGAAGTACAGCAAAACGTGTTTAATTATGCTGGCGGGCTCGGAGGGGACCCGCCACCAAATTCTGAGCCCCGAACAAAGAGCGTAATGGTCTTTTATACATTCGTTTAGGGAGGGGACGGGCGCAGGTGACAGTTGCAATGTGGTTATCTTCGGCGGGGCTGGGGTCGGCCACCTCGGTTCCTGGCACGGGAGTTGCTGCGAGCAGTTTACGGAAGCAGGAGAGTGACAGCTATTGGGGGGACCGCAAGGGTGCAGACTCACCAGTGGGATTTCCCGCTTCAATCCCAGGGCCCGGTACCAGGCAAGCAGAGACCACTCCACCCGCAGCCCAGAGCCCACTGGAATCGTTCAGACCGGCCCCGCCCCGCCTTTCCTGCGGAAAACTCAGCCAAGGCCACGGCCTCCTGACCGCCACTGGTGCTTCCCCTGTGGTCCCTTCTCTCCGGAAATGTGAGTAATGATCTTTCAATGGCGTTGGCCTCGTTGTGCATCACTCGGCTACTCCTGTGAATTACAATCTCCTGCTACAAATGCGGCAGGAGAGCCTCGCTGCTGCTCTCTGCGCCGTCCGAGCACACCTGGGCTCTGCCGCAGACCTCCAGAGTCAAACCTGAATGTAAACAAGACCCCCCCCCCCGGCCCCAAGTCCTTTGCAAGGAGATTGACATCTGAGATACCTTGATGGTGTGGTTCAAAGCCTGGGCTCCGAAATCAGAAGGCCTAGAGTTCAACTCTTTGTGCCTCTCATTAGCTAGGTGGCCTTGGACCAATTATTATTATTATTAGGTGTGGAAACAAGTATTATAATAAGTGGGGATGATGATGACATGATCTATGTCAAACACTCAGAAAGTGCCTGGCACATAATATTTATTAGATGCTTGCTATTATTCATTTTTAGAAAATAAAGGCCAGTGCACACACTCCTAAGGCAACGTCCTCCAGGACAGACACATTTTTAGGTAGTCCCTTGAGCTGATCTACCATGACTACAGCCCACCCACCCAACAGTTCCATCCGTGAAAGAAAAGAATGATGCCACAACTGCTGGCCGAAAGTGTAAAATATATTGATGATTGGAAAGGGACAATCTGCGGATACTTTAGGTCTGCCGAGATGCTGTGAGCACACGTACACACATGCTCTCTGGTGTTTGGAACCAAGTTATTAAGTTGTCAAAGATTTCTCTACAGTTTCTCCTAGAGCAAATAAATATAATGGCTGCTTACAGAGTGACTCCAGGCTTAGTTAGATGTTTAATAAGGTGAACTGTTTCACAATTAGATCAACCACTAACAGCCAGGTGTTTTCCATTTGTTTCATTCACTGCTATCGTGGGGGGTGGGTGGGTGGTAGCATTTCCAATTTATTCTTTGTCGAGGGGGGGGTGGGTGGTAGCATTTCCAATTTATTCTTTGTCGACATGTTTAGTCACCAACAGACTCCAAAAAGTAATGAAAAATAACGGTTAAAAAAATTAAACTGTAATTATGCCATGGGGTTTTTCCCGAGACCCTTAAAGTCCGATCGTTTAAATTTACAAGAGGAAAAAAAAATAGTCTTCACGGAAAACTAAATAACAAAAACCTACTGAAAAATACATCTATAGAACACACAGTGGTCAGTTGTAAACAGCTTAGAAGGGCAAAAAAAAAGTCCTTCTAGCACGTTCAGCAGTCCAAGGACAAACTCTGCTTTTTTTTTTTTTCTTCCTAGTGGCTATTTTCCTACCACAGTGTTGAGCTTCATTATTATATTAAATAACTTATATGGGTAAAAAGGAGTTTGCTAACCAGCAGCCAACTCAAGACCTTGTAGGTGTAGGAAGAGCGGGGAGAGGAATTTACAACACAGCACACACTA
This sequence comes from Indri indri, assembly GCA_004363605.1. NCBI lineage: Eukaryota > Metazoa > Chordata > Mammalia > Primates > Indriidae > Indri > Indri indri. The sequence goes on along the minus strand of RJWJ010023812.1, from coordinate 8,314 downwards.
AAGGGAAACAAAGTCAGCGTCCAACCAGCCTCGCCCCTCTCCAGCAACACTGACTGAGCCGCGGTTTGGGATCCAAATGGGGGGTTTTTAGATCCCCCTCCGTCCTCTCCCTTTTTCATTTAACAAAGAAACATGGGCTTCCGAACAGCCAGCGCTCAAAGCTGGGCAAGTCCCATTAGCAGCAAATGTTCAACCAAATAATAAAAACACACACACACAAAAGAAAGCTCCATCCAGGTGCAGAGCTGTGATTCACACGGAAATTCCAGGAGATGCATCACGTGCAGAGCCGGGAATCTTCAGAGGATTCTTTCTCGAGTGGTCTTCAGTGAACATTTCAGCCTCTCAGAATCTGAGTCAATCTGTCAGCCGTGGGACCTACGTTCCCCATCTGCTCTGGAGTGAGCTGCTTGCATAGCGGACCGGGGCGCCCCAATGACTGCAGGGTCTTCGTGATTTTTTTCCTAGTCCTAGATGCCAGAAAACAAAGGCCAGCTCCTCAATGATTTGCGTGGTGTGGAGGCGGCGGCAGCAGAGATCAGATCCCACGTGTTAAACTCTGCCTAAGAGGCTTGACCTGGATAATAAAGAAACCAGTATTAGACAGAACGCGGCGGACTATCTGAACCAGGATTCAAATGCCTTGCCTGATACTGATTGTATCTTTCCTGTGTTTTAAGTATGATCTTACAGAATTAAAGCCAGGAAGAAAAAAAAAAAAAATCAAGCTTTGAAGTCTTTACTGGTTCTTTGGGAAAACTGCTAGTCACTTCAAAACAAATATCAATGCAGGTGGCAAAAGCTTTGTTTCTAGATAAATCTATATCTTGAGTGGGTTTTATAATACAAAGAAAAAAACCCCAAAGATCATTAATGATAAAGAGCTTTTAGGCATGAGCTGGTCTTATCACAGATAGGTTTACTTAGCACATACAAGCATCTTCAGGATACATTCCGTGAACCTTGGGGATGTTTAAATAGAAGTGACGAGAAGGGTGTCTCCTCAAGGTGTGTTTGTCATTGTCATTGATGAATCTAAGTGTCTGCCATGAGTGGCTCTATCACCATGACTTGTGCTAAGGCTAATAATACCAATGCCTTCGTACCCCAGACCTAGCCATTGAGAGGTACGAAGAAGGCCTAGATTTTCCTTCGAAACAAACAAAATCACACAAAACCAAGTAAACAGGAGGTATTTTGGTTCATGAAATCTGGCCTAGTATCAAGTATAACGAAGGCACCTGGATGGCTCAGGGACCACAAAACGAAGGCGAGAACATGCATTCGTCAAACCCAGTACAAAAAGGTATACAGTCCCAGAGTTTCCTAGTAGAAATGATAGCAATCTTGATTATATCATACTATATTCTAGGCACTTTTGCCTATTAAAGGCATCTCAAATGTTTAAAATACAAATTAAACCCTATCCTAGTTTTGTTTGAAAACTACCAATAGAATAGCAAACCAACTTTACCAAGCCAACTGGTACTTAGGTCAAACAAACTTCTAATATTAGAACAGCTCAGAAATAAAGTCTGAACTTCTGAGCTGAATTTTAGACAAAATTAGTCAAAATTTTTTTTTAAACCATACTATGGGGTAATTTCAGTTCCAAAAAAAGAAAAGAGTCATTGTATATCTGTCCATATAAAAAAAAAAGAAAGGTAATAAAACTGAATAATAGTCATAAAAATTCTAAGCCACAAAGATTCGGTTAAAAGGAAATAAAGTTCAGACAACTTGGAAGGCAGTGACGTCCCGTGGAAAGCACGTGGCTTTCTTCAAGTAAACCAGCATTTGCTCTAGACTTGCACAGCAAGCAGCAGCAATGAGACTCACCTTAAAGACTTCCATCTGTCCTTCTCTATGTGATTCTCTGGTCCTTCACTCTCATAAGAAGCCAAGTAGAGAGCTACAATCAACCAAAAGAAAGTGCGTGAACACTGAAGCCTTCTCATACGTTACCTACTCCCATCCCTGGTTCAACTCGAGGCAAACCCTACAGCAAAACACACCCTTTAAAACACCAAATCATGACCAAGAAGCTTCACGAGAAACACAGAATATCGCTTTGACCATCCCAGCAAAAACCCCACGGCCTCTAGGCCAGAAAGGCATTTAATTCACTAATAATTCAGGAGGCCGAAGAGCTTACAAAACGCAAGCCAAATGCTGCGGTCACACGCTCAGATTTCTGTTCTTTACAAAGAAATGGGTTGGGGTTCTTTCCTGGTAGCCTCGGTTTTTAAAAACACTAAGTAGGTAGCTTAAATCAGAAAGACTCTTCATCCAAAAATTTAAAAGTTTGTTATTAATCCCATTGTTAGAGATTTAAAACAATCAAGCCCCCTTCTGGAACAGGTACTATTAATTCAGAATGTTCTTCAGTCATTATTGGAAAGAGTATCCATCTACTATGAGAAATTGTTAGTCAATAGGTGCGACTGAGTCCTATTATATTAGGATATAACAAATCAGTAGAATAAATCCCCAAATTTTTTATGAACTCTAACTTTCTTCCGGCGAGTTTTTTCTGTACATATTCGATCACTTTTCTATCTCAAATTTCCTAACGTTTTAACAAGTCAAGACTTTCTACCACTTTTTCTGAATAGCAGCAAGTAGCAATTTACTGTTCTGGGTCTTTTTTTCCCCCCAAATTATCTTGACTATCAACATACTACAAAACACCTTTCTCTCCATTGATGGAAGCTCAAATGGGGAGAAAGAAAAAAAAATCCTTCAATAACTCCATTTGTGCCCAAAGATCTGCAAGAGCTGGTATCATCAAGAATGTTTAAACACGGAAACATGCTGTTTATGGGTGAATATTAAGTGCAAATACTTTAGGAATAAATCATAAGGTCTTCTGTGAAACAGGAAAACTCTCAAGATGGAACAGGTCAGAGGAGAGACCTCGTGTTACACGAGGAACCAAGCACAGGTATTTCTGTACTAATTTCCTACACACGTGGGATTTGGGTGCACAGGGGCAGCGCCAACAGCGTGGGCTCACCGTCTTCACTGAAGACTGGCACCGTGAGCAGGTACTGCAAGATCTTTCTGTCCCTCTCGAACGGACACTCCACCTGCTTCCACGTCATAAATTCGCTCACTTGTTTGGCCAGTTCCCAGAATTTCTGGAAAAGAATTTAAAGGCAGTCACCGAAAATTACGAGCTTGGAAGAGATCATTTAAAATGCTTCCTTCTGGTTTTTAATCTTCTGAATTATACACTTGTCTTAATTTAATAAAAACTCTGTTTGCTAGATATAGGTGAAAACTTACACAAGCTCCCACAGATAATAACGAGAAGGATAATAATAATCATAATAATAATGGTGCAGCTACTCTATTCTACTCGGTATTGTTAATTTCTTACAAAATAGTAGGGAGAGAGAGAATCTGTCCTCCAGCCGCACAACCGGCTTTGGCTGCCTGGGCTGCAGCGCGGGAGCATCCGCCCCCTCTCCCTGTGCTCAGATTTCCGTCCTTCGTTATGATACGCACCTCGAAATTGACATGGCCATTTGGAAGGCGGTTGGCACAGCCCTCATTGAGAAAATAAATATCTTTGATTAAGAGACTGAAGAATGGTATCACGATCTAGAGGAAACAAAAGATTCCGGTTTGTTTGGACGGATCAACACTTAGCCTCTCATCAAACGATGCAAGAGATCAATGAACAACATTAACTTTGGATTACATGAAAGCCACAGTGAATTAAGGTACAGTGTTTTGTGTTTTACATGACGGTATTTTCCTCCCTTATGTACGTTTGTTTCAAATGCAAATGTTATCAATGACCAAAACACCGCAAGGACAAGTGGTGCTGGGAAGTGGATAGCTTAGTGATTTTCCTGCCATTTTTTCTGTTTTTCTCAATGCAGTAGCACACGATAAAATCTCAAAAGTCTAGCTATAATGAAAGAAAAAAAAAATACCTAAAAGAATTCCTGCTTTTCATTTAGCAACCCCTTAGCAAAATATTAATAGAATACCTATCACTGCAGGGACCAAGATATTAAGACGTGTGACCCAGCTCCCGGCTGGACTCCGTGTTGCCATATCATTTAGATGTCTACATTTCGGATGAACTTTTTTTAGATGAACATTTTATTTTTACCTTGAAGACATTGCTCGAGATAATGGGAGAGCTCCAGGTGTTAGGCAATCATCGCTGCAAACTTCCTAGTGAGTAAACCTGGCCTGTGTATGGCAGAACAAGCCGGCACCCGCTCTCGTGGGAAACCACCTACAACATGCGTGCGCGGTATGTTTGGGACAGATAGGCCCGAGTGAAGGAGGATGTCGGTTAAAATTAATGGCTCTTTAAAAACAATACATCTTCTTTAATAATACTTTTCTGCCTCGATTCTCTGGTTTGATGAAGTAATATTTACTTAATTAACCTAAAATAATCATCTCTAAGAAAGTACCCTAAATCCTACTAAACCCACAATGAACAGGGAACAAAGCTCAGTTACAGTAATTGCCACTTTCTCTCAAAATTTCAACCTATTTTTAATGATTCTAAATGTTCTACAATGCAAAAAAGGCACCAAAAACAGACCGTAAGTCTATCTTATTTCAGGTCTTCTTCCCTAAGCTTACGACTTACGTAGTACACTTCTATACCAAACGAATGGAAAAACATACTTTTGGGCTCACACATAAAAATATTAAGTATCTCGAGAGAAATTTAGATTTTTCCCTAAAGTCATTTCAAAAAAAAAACAAGCTTTGATTTTTTTTTTTTGTTTCATTGATCTCTGAAAATAACCAAAATGAATTTTCAGTTTTGACAGCCCATTTGAATAGACTTTTGATCATTTGCTATTGTCTGTGGAAGTCTCTAGAGCTCAGTTAGTAAAGATGTCACTACCTTCCTTCTAACGTGATTGGCTATTTCTCTGTTATGTTAGACGTGAACAGCAACAGTAACAAGGATGAAAGACGCCTGACTTTGCCCTTTTCAAAGGCCACTTGTGAGGGGGACGTTCTGGGCTTTCGCTCTGTCAGACGTCAGTTCAAAATCTGGCTCTAGAATCTGCTGGAACTAGGCATTGACCAACTGTGGCCTGTGAGCCTTTTTTGTATGGCCCGGCAACCACACATTTTACCTATTTAAGTGGCTGGAAAAAAAATAAAAAGAATAATATTTTATGGTGCATGAGAATTATATGAAATTCAAATTACCATGGTCACAGAGCTTCGCTGGAACACAGCCGTGCTCATTCACCTACATACTGTCTGTCTACTCTCGTGCTGTTTATCCAAGGTGAGTGTGCATTTGTAAGATAATAAGGATAAGTCGTCATGAGACAGCCCCAGGGAAATAAGAAAATTATAATCAAGATGCAATATGTGTACATTGTAACAACTTTAAAGCAAGAACTTTCTTTCTGTGCTCTATTTGTTGGTGCTGAGCTGTGAGATTCATGTGGTGCTAATCATTTACTGTCTCATATTGGTATTTAAACTTGTCATAAATTCACATCATGTGCTGATAGCTGGATTATAAATTCTTGGTGGCAGAGGCTATACCTTATGTGATTTTTTGCATCCGGGAGTGCCTGCAAAATGCTGCACTAGTGACCGTCTGAATCCGTCTTTCAAGGAAACAGAAATATAACTAATCTCACTTAGGATGCTTCACTGCTCTGTTCCTTATGCCCATTTGCAAGAAAAAATCTCACAGGCTTCTTCAACTTCTCATTTACTCATGGGTAATGTCTTTCAGATCTATACCCCCTATACAAATATAGCATAGTAAAAATCAGAAGATCATAAGGACTTTGGGTTTCCATTAGCTAAGTGACGGTAGACGTTACTAGTAGGAGAGAATAAAAGTTTGATTTCTAGGCTGGGTGGGGTGGCTCCCACCTATAATCCTAGCACTCTGGGAGGCCGAGGTGGAAGGATCACCTGAGGTCACGAGTTCAAGATAGGCATGAGCAAGAGCGAGACCCTCATCTCTATTAAAAGAAAAATTAGCCAGGTGTGGTGGTGTGCACCTGTAATCCCAGCTACTCGGGAGGCTGAGGCAGGAGGATCGCTTTAGCCCAGCAGTTGGAGGTTGCAGTGAGCTATGATGATGCCACGGCACTCCAGCCTGAGCAACAGAGCGAGACTCCGTATCCAAAAAAAAAAAAAAAAAGTTTGATTTCTAGAATATCCTGCCAATGATGTCTGTAGTGGGAAAACTTCTCAAGTAATAATATTTTCCAAATCTTTTTCAAAATATTCTCAATTCAGAGACTCAGCAACTATACCTAAAAGGTATTATCAGTCCTACACCTAGAAATGAATGCTGAAGAACAGAAACAAGTTCACAGGAACAAAACTGAAATGGCAAATGGATTTAAAACCATGTAATTGTATGAGGAATGGTTAAAAACCTGCAGGCATAAGTATCCACAGGAAAAAATAGCTATTTAAAGAACAATTAAGGGCTCCTGTGTGGAAGATACAGTTGATTTATTCTATAATAGGTACCTAGAGAAGTGCCACTTTGACCACATACACTTGTTATTTGAAAGTACATCAAAGATTCTGCTACTCTAGTTACGTTGCCAGGAAGACTATAAAATAGTAAATTACTGTGGAATAAAGAAAGTCCTCCCTCACCCCAAAACAGAAACCCAATTTTCTTGAATAAAAGACGGATTTAACCATAAATGTTTTCAGTCTTAGCCTCTGAGACCAATTGTAAAAAACAAATGGCACATTTTTAAAATGGTTGATTTCATTTGTCTTACGAACTACCGAGTATAATTCGTGTGTTCCTATTGAACCTGTTTTTAAAAAATAGCAAAATCAAAGCAATATATTAAATGATATAAAGGGTATATACTTGAGACTTCTTCTAGAAAAAGCTGTTAGAGTTCTGCAAATGAGATCTTTTCGGGGGGATGGACTTTAGAATTACTTTGGCCAATGATGCAGCTCCCCACTAACTCCCCTGAGAGCCGTGCAGAGAGAGCCTCGCATCCGACACAGGTGAATGAGCCTCCGCTGCGTCCTTACACTCCAGGTGCTGGGATCCTCCCATGCTCGGGCTGATTGATGCTTAAAAAAGCCTCAGATTAGATCTTTTCCCAACCTGGTCACAGGAGTATGGATTTGGGCAAGTAAAACTGAAAAGCTGGCAAACTCAGGCTATAGCAAGACCATCATCTCTGCTTCCTCCCTTCTCTGACCTCATAAGTTTATTTTAAAAAAAAGGGCTAAAATATTTACAGTATCTCTAAAACGTTATCAGAGCTAATAGTTCACATTTGGTTCAGAAGGAATTTAGCCTTTTTTAAAGGTGGGATTTTTGTGTTTGTTTTTATTTTACATCTTTGAGGCTGGAGCTTTTGGAGGGGCAATGATTGAGAACCTGGGGAATTTTTTTTAACCTCTCGTCTTCTTTTATTTGTTGAAGATAGAGGAGTTTAAGTTAAAAGACAGAATCTAAACAGAAAATAACCTCCATCAAGCAAACTGCACGAGCCCATCACCGTGACCAGGTATTCATTTCTCAAATAATATCATCGCCAAATGTCGGAACGACTTATCCTTCCCGTATCGGGAAATGTGACAAGAAAGGACCGTCTAAGTGAAGACAGTGGTAGATCCAGATGCCATTAACTAGTTTAAGTGTAGGGTGGAGGGAGTAAGGGTCATTAACTTCTCAGACATCACCCCTGTACTGTTTCTGCCACCCCCATAATCCCATTAGTAACAGCAGGCCTGACGCTATAGCAACTAACCTGCTTTCTGAAAATAAATGACTTCACCCTGGGAGGTAAGCTAATTCCTTAAACAGAAAAGGTCACATTAAGTGGGCTACCTTCTGCAGAGCTTCAGTGTCTGTTTCCCATTAAACCAAATTACTCTCTAATGCTATTATTAGTCATCTTAACATGATTTAATGTATTGCTTGAAACACAACAAAGATATGCTAAACATAATCATTTAAGTAATGCAATAGTAACACAGAAATATACATTTGCAAAGTTCTCCACCAAAGCACCTTTCCACAGTCTAACTTTCCTCTAGCCTTCCCCTTCCCTAACATTTCTACAGTGCACATCTCTCCTTCCTGGATCCGAACAAGCAGAAAAAGCCCAGCGTGGCAGTGTTCAGAGCAGTTCGGTGTACAGCATGGCACCCCTACCATGGATAACACAGCCCGTAAGTACACACCTTTTCTCTGCTACTATGAGCAGTTAAAGATCTTTGTGCTGCCCCCCGAAGAGCTGTCCGATAATTGTAGAAATTGCTTGAAGGGTCCATCTGATGCTGCGGATAAAAGAGAGAAGAATAT
>RJWJ010023811.1:0-25442 GCA_004363605.1 Indri indri | reverse complement strand
TGGAAACTGGGGAGAATTCACAACTCAGGAGGATTAGACACCACAGAAACAAGCCTGGACTTAGATTTTCTACTTTGTCTTTCTGCCCAAGGCCAGCTCTGTTCCTCTTAACTATGTGGGGAAAAAAAAGGCATTAAAGAGATGCTATTGGCACAATTTACTTCGTAATATGGTTCTCTACCATGTTACAGGTCTACTAAGAAATTGCTTCTTTGCAAAAATGGAATACATACCAACATTTTGGAATAATCTTGTTGAAAATGCAGGAGAATGTAAACAATAGACACAGTGTTGCAAATCAATTCATCTAGTTTTTTTTGTTGTTGTTGTTAAGGGGATGGTGTTAGGACAATCATACTCCATTCCTGCTGATAGAAATCTGATTCAGAAGTAATTATTGGCAGTGTCTCTTTTCTATACCAAATACAATTAATTAATTTTTTTTTTTTTTTACTGTAAATGCCACAGTAACCTTGCTCTGCGAGGAAAGAACAGAGGTGAATGAAGCTTGGTATTCCTTGGCTTATACACAGAGAATAGCTATTTATTGTGTTTTATTCTCATGCCACAAAGTAAAATAGGCAAGTTTATCTTTTAAAGTTACTCAGGAAATGACAATGAATTGCAAAGATATCATAAGAATATGGAAGGGTGGAAATAGAAGATATACAAATTAATAAAATGTTTTGTCTTCCCTATAGGATATCAAGCTAAAATACATTAAATTTTTCCTTAAAATAAGTCTTTTTAAATGACCAATATTTGTCTATTTATGTTTTTAATCCTATAACATCAGTTCTAGTTGTTCTGATATCCAGTTCGTATTTGTTATTATATCATTGGGCTAACGGTGGAAGACAGTGTTGTGCTCTGCCCAGGGTTCTAACAAGCCTCCCTTTAAAAAACGGTTTTCCATCAAAGGACTAAAAACAAAAAGCGGTGCTTTTTTTGTCACTTAGAATAATCTGTAATAGGGAAAATGACCATTCTAAAAGAAAGAGTTAATATATTCAGTGCTTTATTCAATTAGACGTATTGTTTCCTGATGGCCACCCAGGGTGTTTGGCAACACGCTATAAAATTAACATCTAGGTACCAAAGACCCCCAACAAGTAGTTTCCACAACAACCAAAACAAGACAAAATTAGCAAAGAAGCAAAATAAGAACTGAGATATGCTTAGGATTGCGACCAACATGTCAGGAAATGTATCCAGTTTCAAATCATACCAGGTAGGAATAGTACAAGATTGTACAACAATGCACCATGCAAACTGAACTTTAACACCTTACTTATTTTTTTTCTCTAAAATGCAGTACAAAATGGCCTCATCTTTATTATAGTCTTTAAATAATTATTAGGCTTAATTGCCACAGTTCATAGAAATTTTAAAATTAGCAAATGGTGCTTATCTCTCTGCAGTGCTCAGTGTTAATAAAACATGCTGCTCCATAAACACATTTCACATCATATTTGTCCATGATTATTTCATTGTTTTTCCAAGTACAGATGCCAAGAGACAAAGTGTTGCCGAATTCCTGTAATTACCAGCATTTCCCTCCATTGGGGCCCATGAAGTATGTAGTCAATTTCTATTGTTTTCTGCCTCCGTTTGAATCTGTCCCCAGTGCAGGAATGTCAAAAACATCATTGAGCCACACAGCCTGCTCAATTTAAAAAAGGGAAAATCAGATTCAAGCTACTAATTAAGAAAAGAAGAGAAAGAAGTGAGCTATGAATAAAAAGAACTCTTTTCCAAAAGGCTTTAAAGAGAAACTTGCAACTATGCTGCATTCAGAAAAAGAATGATCCTTGTTTATCAAAACTAAATTCCAATACAACAATTAGAAGCAAGATTTAACTAGCTCCTTAATAATTTAAAAGCAGCCAAGTGAATAGAAATTCAGATAATTTCCATGTCTTTTCTGTCTTTAAAGGGGAGCTTAATTATTGATTTTTTTCAGTTATCAAACAGATTTTTTTCTAGTATAGTCTTCTATCCCTTTAAGATCCTTTTGAAAAATTTTGTTAAATGAGTATTTCTTTGAAAAAATACACTGATACCCTACTATGCTCAGATATTTGGCAAAATTGTCACCGTAGTTGTCTCTTCAATAGAATACTTCTTCCGTATGATTTGTCTTAAAGATTCTCAGAACTATTTGGAATAAATTATATTTTGATAATCAGAGACATTGAGATAAATGATTTAGACAAGTATGTAAATTGCAAACAGTAAAAATCCTTCCATTTAATGTTACAATGTGGAAACTGCTTATGAAATAAGGTGGTTAAAAATGCTGGTTTGTAGATATAGAAGTAGAATTCAAGCAGGCTCTAAAACCACATGTAGCTTGAAGGCAGGCAATATGCCGTATGTTATGCTCTCTAAAGCACCGCTTTATTACTTTACTTTTTATATATATACAATGTAAAAAATATGAAAAGATAAGTATGTTCAGCCATACTTTGCTGATTTGATCTAACTGGGTAAAGTACAGTAGGGACACAGTTCTACTGAACTATTTGAACACCTTATGTTTCCTTATGTTGCCATGATACTTTGAACGTGATAGTCTAAACAACTTCGCTTATATCTACTGTCATTCTCCGAGAACGAGAATTCCATCACAGTTCATGTTTAGTATCTCATTTTTTTGCCTTAGGACCTAGGTCCAGGGGCATTTACACAGGCAGGCCACTAGATGCTGCTAGTAATCTTTCCATTGAGCAGTATTCTGCCAAGCAGACTTCCATGCCAGGATGAGAGGCAACAGACAACGAGGTCTGTCTTCTCAAATTGGAGCCATTTGATCTCCACCCATACCTGTAGCTCGGTTGCTCCTACTTTCCGTAGGAGGAATTTAAGGAGGTCTACTTACTTTGGGTAGGAGGAATTTAAGGAGGTCCAATTTTTGAGATTTATCATCAAATCACCTTGCAGGGTATTATTCCAGTCCTTATCATGAATTCCTCCATGCCTGCATTTCTGCCTTGGATCTCATGTAATGACCCCAAAGGGTTGAATTCTTGGCAGTCTTCATTTCCCCTTTTCCCATTACCCTCAAAGGATTGGAGTTTTACTTCTCAAGTCAATTTTGGCAGCTAGGTCCCTGCCACCTTCTGAGAAATTGCCGTACCTTTCAATTGCTGACACCCGTCTGGATCTTCTGGTGGTTCCAAGTTAGTTCGGATAGCAGGACAATATGGCTTCACTTTGGGGACCAAATCAATGCAGCTAATCTAGCTAGCTGGGGGAGTCTCTTTTTGGTAACTACTCTTCACCCCCATTCCCCTCCACCAAGCTATTTAGTAGAGTGAAATAGACGAAGATAACGTTCTTTGATATAGGGAATTATTCTTTGCCCAAGATTATGGAAATAGTTCATAGGACAAAACCAAACTTTGAGTCTTATTTGAATGAGTCATGTTGCCTAAAATTTTACCACTTTACTAGGTGCTTATAATATTATTTTCCAAAATAGTAAATTATTTGAGATTACTTTAGTAATAATATGTTTTTGTTTGAAACATCAGAAAGATACTAAGATAAAACTTCAAAACTTCAGTTATCCATGCTATTGTATGATATTTCTATTATAAAAAATTTAGAATGTTAAACTAAAAAAAATAGAATGTTAAACTATGTGTTAGTACTCTACTAAACTCTAATGAACATTATCTCTTTTAAGCCACACAATGTGAGGTGACATGCTAGATAACATACTATGGGTGTAAAGGAAAGGAGACATGTCTTCCACCTGAGACAATGTTTCAAAGTATACCAGGATTAGCAAACAATCCTTCGATAAACTTTTAAAATGCATGTAATCTAATTGTGAGTAGGTTTCATAGAGAATAAATATTGTAAATAGCATGTCAATATTGTAGAAGATTTTAATATTGACCACTGAATATGGTCACTGTTCTTCACTGTTTTTCAGTGTTTTTGTCTGATTTGGTGAAATCTGAGCCTGATTTCTTAAGTGTGTATTAATCAATTTAATTTAGAGATTCACAGTAGCTCTCAAGTAAGAACTGGGCTCTATGCTTAGACTTAATCATAATAACTTTGTTAATGATATTGGTGGCTCATTTCTTTCATTTCTAAATATTAGGTATAATTCTTCCTTAATATCACGGAGAGAAAATTGTGATACTCTCTAGGTAAAAGCTACGATGAATTGCTCATATGGGAAAATAGTCTACTAAGGGAAATTGTTCAGGAAGCCAGTTGGAGGGAAATAAGAGAAGTAGGTGATTCAAACCAAGGGATGAAATAGACAAGGGGAGGGGACACAAAAAAGCTATTCCCATAAGAATTAAAGTAGAAAAAAAGAGCTGTATGTTGAGTTTCTTAGGGGTGGAGGACAGATCCCATCTTTCGAAGGGCAATCCATCAGGATGTGACCAGTGAAAGACTGCAAATTCCCACACAGGTATCATGTTTTGGAACTTTGATTATGATGTCATGATGACGATCCTGAAGGAATTGCTTTCAGTGATTTAAATGTCAAACGTAAAAAACCATAGCTCTAGTCAAAATGACATGAGTGATTACTTTTGAATTGATACCTGGAAACTATTTTTAAAACACCAATCATCTAAAGGACTATTTCTAAGCAAAGAAAGAAAGAAAAAAACCCATATTATATATTTTCATAAATTAATCATTTCTAGGCATCCTTCGATAATTATAAAGATATTTAAATGTTTAAAGTTATCCAAATTTTAAAAAATCGTGGCATTTTGAATGTGTAAGATCTATCGCACGTAGACTATTCCATTTAAAAGAACAGGGCCAAGGAGGAAAATAGTTCATTTATTTATTATGTATTTTAAAAAATAAGTAATACATGTTTTAGAAAGAAATTGGTCACAATATAACAAACTAATTGTCAGAGAACATTTACTAATATAATAGGTGTAAACTCATTTCATAAAAAGCAAAGAAGAAACATTGCTAGTATTGGCAAAAGCCTAACGGGAGGGGATATTTGGTGTCTAGTTGGTGTCCCCTACCTGCGTAATCACGAGCAAGTCCCTTCATCCCTTCGCATCATCTTTAAGGGAAAAGGGGCAAGAGGATCACAAACTTCAAAGATTTGCTTATAAAAATGTATCCTGAAAGAACGTCTTTCAAAAGCAGGGAAGACAGGCTGAAAATATAGTAGAAGTATTGTTTTATTTACTATTACTTTTTAAAAAACAGCTTTATTGAGATATAATTCACGTAACATGCAATTCACCAATTTAAATTGTACAATTTGAAAAATAAATAAATAAATAAATAAATTGTACAATTTGATAATTTTCAGTATATTCACAGGCTTATGCAACTATCTCCACAGTTTCAGAACATTTTCCATAAAGAAACCCTGTATTTATTAGTAGTCACTCGTTACTTTTCAGTAACTCTCTTCCTCCATCCCATTTGTAGGCAAACACTATTATCTGTCTCTATAGATTTGCTTATTTTGCGTGTAAATAAAATCATAAAATATGTGATCTTTTGTGACTGACATTTCATTGTAAAATTCCTATGCAATGTTGACTACAAGCTGGGCACTGCCGTAAGTATTTTTGCGTGTATTAACAATTCTCATCATCAAAACTACTTATGTGGGAGATAGAATTCTATCATATAAGTATAAACATATTGGGAAGAGCTCACCAAAGAAATCTTAATAAACTAATGAGCACATGTGTGGAATACAAAGCAAAACTCTGAAAGATGCTCTGCTGAAGTAAAAATTTGCAAAATTCCTGTTTTTTAGAAACACAGTATCTTGGGGTAAATCATACCCATGTTTCTACTTGAATATGAGACTCTATATTTATCCTCTGAATCACATAGCTCAGTTTTGGACTCCCGACAAGGCTGCTTTTCCATAAGCCTTTGTACAAATTAAAAAAAAAATTCTTCAAAAATAAAGCAGGTGAATTTACTGTAGCTCTTGTATTTCTAACCATGAGATGGCGTAATTGACATTGGTCTTCTTTTATCAACCCTACCCTGGTATGGAAACCATTTAGAGAAAAATGATTAGTCTTCTAGCGATTCATTTTTTTCCTTTTCTTTCTTTCTTTTTTCTTTTTTTTTTGAATAGGGGAGGAAGTTTGTTGGAAGTAAAACAATATGGAAGTCATGAAGTGATACAATGTGATGAGAATATTTGTAGAACATACAAGCATAACAGAAATAATTGAAGTTTGAATACTGATTTCTTTTTATTGAGTAAACACAAGCATAAAATCTTATTTTTTGTTTTTAAAATTTTTATTTTTCATCTTGATTGCCTGATATTCTAGTGGGGTAACTAACTTGCTCCATATGCATTAGTACAATGATAATCATAACTAAAATTCCTACGTAATGTTGACTACAAGCTAGGCTCTGTTGTAAGTACTTTCATGTGTATTAACAATTCTCATCATCAAAACTACTTATGTGGGAGATAGAATTTATTCATATAAGGAAATGAAGTTGCAGAAAAGTTAAGTAACTCGCCCGAGGTCACCATAAAGTAATGGTCAGAAATGAAATTTGAACTTAAGCAGTCCAATTTCAGAGTTCATTTTTTCAAAATTATGCATCTGGCTTTGCATATGCTCGTGTAGCCCTAAGTATAGATTCACCTTTTTGACACATTTTGTGTGTGTGTGCATATAATTTTTCCTTAAGATTATTTGCCCACTTTAAAAATTACAAAGCATCGAAGTCACCTGTAAACCAGATAGTTATTCTCATTTTATCTAAGACAGAAGTAAACTCTAAAACTGTGGCCCCCAACCTCTGGCCTATTGGGGGCCAGGCGCCAGCTGGGAGTGGGCGGTGGCTGTGCCACCAGGCTCCATCTGTGTTTGCTGAGTTCCCCATCGCTCACATCACGGCGTGGGCTCCGCCTGCTGTCAGATCTGCAGTGTCATTGGATTCTCATAAGAGCCCGAACCCTACTATGGACTGCGCAAGCGCAAGCGCAAGCGAGGGGTCTAGATTGTGTGCTCCGTATGAGAATCTGGTGCCTGACGATCTGGGGTGGAGCTGGGGCGGTGATGCTGGCGCTGGGGAGCGGCTGTAAGTGCAGATTGTCACTGGCAGAGAGGTTTGACTGCACAGTGCATGTGGTGCGCTTGGGTCATACCGGGACCAATAACCTACACCCCGCACCCCCAGTCCCTGTCCGCGGAAGGATTGTCTTGCAGGAAGCCGGTCCCTGATGCCAAAAAGGTTGGGGACCGTTGAAAGGAGAATATGTTGCTTAATCCAGGCCTTGCCAGCAGCCAAGTTGGATCTGGGAACAGATTTAAGGTTCCCAGTCCTGTTCATCACATGGCACTTCCCTTTAGGAAAATCTATAGCTATGTTTCTCAAATCTTACACAAAAATAACCGTGGAATAGAGAAAACAAAGTTGCATCATTTTGTTTTAGAATTAGGTATTATGCTATTTTAAATACAGCATAAAATATAATAACATTTTGAAGGACTAAGACAAAAATAAGTCAATTTGCTAAATTCTTCATGGTGTCTTAGTATCAATGTTTTCCAGGTACAATTTTTCATAACAAAAAAAGTCTTTTATTGTTTCAATGTGTAGTTATAGGGGCCGAAAATCAAATGTCATCCTTCCTAATATGCATTTCCTTTTAAACTAATACAGAACACTTAGTTTTGTCCATGGAAACTCCATAAATGAAAACTTACTGCCACAGTGTTTTATTATTTTCTTCAATTGAAATTCGCATTTTTAAAATTTTATCCCATGTCAGGATGAAGTGCCTTCAGCAATGACGAGAAGACCATGACAAGGACTAAATTACGTTGTCCACTACTGTGTTTGTCTGTCTGATCACTCAGGTTAATGAGGACTTCTAGCAATAAAATTCAACAATTATATAAATCCAACAGAATCAGTGTCAAAAACCTGATTATAAAACAGTGCTATTTTTTTTTACCCTCCAAGGCATTTTTCTCTCTGTTTATGGAAAAAGATGACTTCTGGTATGATGTGATAGACTACTGGGTATTGATGCCTTTTAAAAACATCTGCTTTAAAATAGAAAGACGTCCAGCTAAGGGAAAAACAACAATGAAGAGAAAATGCAAAAATGGGTTAAGTCATCTGCCTGTGTATCTATTTAGGGACATTTCAGGATGACTTTTAAAACTCAGTAATTAGGAATAATAAGCCGTAATAAACAACACACACATAATATGTAATGAATGAATATCTCCACGAGAGCAGTGAACACAGTGCTCCTAGAGAGCTGTGGATAGCTTTCTCAATTGTGATGTGGGATTTAGTTATGGTGCTGTAGGAAACATTTTTCTGTGGGACTGGAGCTCACCAATCTGGGGTTCCCCAAGAAATTTTAGGCAAGACGTGTTTAATTATGCCGTCAGTGTGCTAAGATTGTGCAGCCATTTGCTGTACATTAAAACATCACAGTGAAGACAAATGATCAAGTTTCTGAGCAATATCCATACCATGTAAGCAGCGTGCATTTGACCAGATATTTAAAAAAGAGAAAAGATTAAAGCGTAAAATATTTATTAAAAATGACTAGAATGTAAAGTTTTAGGACAAAGGAATTACAACTTCAAATAGCATTTGAATAGCTATTTGAATGTAACTATTCAAATGCAATTAGGTAGCTGATGTAGTAATTATTTTACATTTTTTTTCAAAAATTCTCTTTCTTCTTTTTTTTTGATATGTTTTCAATACTCTGCTCTTTTCACACAGCAGGCAACTAAAATACAAGAACTTTGTCAAAAGTTCTTTGAATTTGTTTCTAACACTCTTGGTAGCCAGAATATTTTGCCTTTATACAAGAAGGAAGCTATAAGTTGCCAGTCCCAAATGTAAATGAGCATTGCTTGCTCAAACTAACAAATTAACACTGTTCGCCAAAATGAACAAATAAATAAATAATAAAATATTTGAATTTGATTCTAATCTCATGTAAACCAGACTACTTGCTCTTTAAGGATGGGAAGATAGAGAGCTTTGCAGTTCATCTGAATAACAAATGCCAATTAAGAATATTTAATGAGTAACACACATAAATATTTAAAATATACAATGTTAGGAAGCAAGGTATTTGTAGAGGTAACTGGCAAGTGTTTCTGGAATGCGTGAAGCTACCACAAATTGAGCTGTTGAAAATTACTATTTTTTTATAACTACATCTTTATAAGAAATGCAGGAAGGGTATTTTGAACTACTTTCCAACATGTAAGTTATGTAGCAAAGCTTAGATATGGTAAAAACATGATGGATTAGAAAGAGACTTTACATCTTTAGAAAAGAAAGATGTTCAATTGTATTGTCAAAGGAACTGTACTTATTTGAATTAACGGCTGCTGACTTTTGCCTGGGGTTTTTTCCAGATGTCAACAGAAAAGATAAACATAATCCTCAATTATTCTCCCTGCATTTGCCAAGCACTAAGGCAAAGTCCAGGTGAATAGTAAGGCAAGTCCAGGGGAAAGAAACCCTACAATCCTCTTCCTATTCCTTCAAAGCAGAATTAATGCCATGCTAATTGGAATGTTTTCTTTTTGTTCAGAGTAATTCTTGAAAATTCAAGTACTAGAAAATGCCTATTGTTATGTTTTAGTTTATAATGTGTTGAAAAAAATGTTTTAGATGGTGTTGTTATTGATCTATTGACAATAACAGCTGAGTACACTACCCCTAATAAACAAGCACAACAAAGTCCATGGTCTTATCCATTGAGATTTTGGAACATAATGATAACAAATTTTCCCTCACATGGGCTTCTGGCTTCTCAGAAACTTTACGATGCCTTGATCACTCTTTTCAGAGTGCCTTGAGGAAGCAAATTTCAAGAGTAAGAGTACTATGGTTCTAACAATATGGTACCTGATCGTGGTAAGATAATGTAACATTGATCATGTGACCAACTTTCATTGGTATCATTCCATGTGTAAAATGGAGAGGTGTGAGGTTCCTTTCCATTTGTTGTCTTAACTACCCAAGAGGACCAAATTTCTGAAGGTTCATTCCCATTCTAAACTTTTCGTATTAGTATGTTATGCAAGAAATAGCTGGAACAGCTCCTTTAGGGAGTGAACAAATACATTTCTCTAGTTCATTTTTCATTTGTATGACTCAGACTGAAAAATTTTCTCCTTTCTTCTTACCTCCCTTCCTTCCTCTCTTTCCTCCTTCCTGTTTACCTTTCTTTCTATTTTTGATCATAAACACTTTTTAAAATTAATAAAAAAACCCCAAAACTCTGGCTTGGGTTAGGATGTTTATTGGTTTTCCTAAATTAAAAGCTCAGAAATATGCTGGCTTCAGCTGAGAGTTGATCAATGACCATCCTGAGTAGTTAGTTTCTTTCCATTTCTGTAGTTTACCTTTCGCAGGGTCGACTTCATCCTAACCCAGGCTTCCTTCTAAAGAGTACTTTTTTCTGGTAGTTTTTACAGAAAATCAAGAAAAATTTTCCCCTGAAGTTTATCTTTTCTCATAGCCAAAATCAGAACATGACCCAACCCTGAAATCATTGTTTAGCCAAGCAGATGAGATTTCTGATTTGCTTAAGGCAAGGAATTTCAGTTTGGGTTGAATATCTACTGAAATGCTTGGCCTAGAATGGAGGAGATGTGATTCACTGAGAGGAATCTGGGTACTATATTGTACTTGCTCTCTGGGCAATTTCACCAGTCCTGGAACTCTAAATCTATTTTAATGCCATGACTCCTATATATTAATACATAACCTCCAGTTTTGGATACTGGTCATGCTCCATGAAGTGTGTGTGTGCATCCAATTTCCTACTCAATACCTCTACTTTGATGTCTAAAAGACCTTTCTAATTTAGCATGTTTCAAACAAAACTCTTGATTTCCATACTCTACTCATTATTGTACCCCTCTACTCTTTCCCATCTCAGTAAAAATTCACTCAGTTCCTAAGCACACAAGTTTTGGAGTCATCCTTGAATCTTCTCTTTTTCTCACGCTTCAAATCTGTTCAGTTCCGTATTCATTATGTATCTTGTCTCCCTGCTGCCCCCATTACTGCTCTGACAAGGTGACCAGCACCTCATTTCTGCACTAACCTCCTGCCACTTCTTGGGGCTTCAACTCTCATCCACCTTAGTCTACTTTACCCACTATCAACAGAGTGAAGATTTAAAAACGTTAGCCAGCTTTTGTCAGAAACACCAGTGGCCTCCCATCACACTGAGATATAAATTCCTCAGTCCTTAATGTGGCAAAAAAGGGCCTTGTCATCTGGCCCTTGGATAGCTTACTGCCTTCATTGTCTTCTCACTTACAATCACTGCTCCAGTCATATTGCTTTTCTGGCAGTTCTTCAAAAATAATAAACATGTTTACTTTTCTGAGCCTCTTCACACGCTCTTTCCTCTGCCTGAAATGCTCTTCCCTAAGGTTTTGTCATAGCTCAGCTTAAGTCCTCATTTTTCTCCATTTCTCAACTCAAATTTCATACTCTCAAAGGGAACCTTTCTGACCCTTCTACCCCTGTGTAAAATTACCTTTTCTCCCATCATTTTTCTCTATCCCCTTACCCTGATTTGTCTTAAAAAACAATTTTTCAACTTTTCTTCAAAGGACTAGCCAACAATTTATGTGCATATGTGCATATATTTCATATCATATCATATCATATGTTGTACTCTATTATTAATCACACTGACATGTAACCTCCATGAAGGCAGAGACTTTATGTTGTTCACTGCTGTACCCACAGTAGCTAGAACACTGGTTTCACCTAAATTTCAGTATGGACTGGAATATGAAACAGCAGTGTTGGAAAATTATTTTCTAATGTCTATTTTGCAGACATGAGTATTTTAACTAAAAGGATTGTTACCCATTCTGGGCACTGCTATCCATTTCTCCCTTTTTCTTTTCTTTGCTTTTCTTTTCATGTGTGTGTCTGCGAGCATACACGTGTGTGAAGAAATTGCCTTTCGCTATTTTGTTTTAGATACATAAGAAATGTCAGTAAGCAGAAAAAAAATAACAAATTTTGCATTTGGGAGATTATTTGCAATGATTAATTATGTTTTTTTAATTAAAGACAACTTTTTTCTTCCTACTTGTGGAAAAAAATACTGGTGAAGCAGTATTTTCTGAGTACAACTGATCTGCCTAAGTTGTGGATCTTGAAGTCCTAGAATTCACAGTCTTGTTAATACATTATCTTTTCCGGATGTCTATGTTGTCTAATAAGAAGTAGTGGGCTAAGACATTTGTACATCCACTATTTGCCTTAATTTTTGCTATAATAAATATGACTAAGAGTTTGCGAGACTCGTCACCTGCCTTTGAAACAGGCATACAGGTGTGGCAAAAAAACTTTAAGAAGGTTTAATTATACCTTATTTTTCTTTTACGTTATAATTTACCAGTACCTTAGGCCCCATTTGTTGAAAGTTGATAAAGGATAATCAACTCCAGGCAAAATACGGATTTGAGGATCCTTTCATCTACCATTAGAATAAGAATTTGCATGGACTCCATTAGTTATACAGATTCTAAAGCATGGTTTTAACATGAAACATTATTTGTTTTAAGCCTAGTGATACTAAATTATCATATTATATAAATATATGATTTAGGGAAAAAGTTTTATATCATATTTCTCTTTCTTCTTCCTTTGCAAACATTTAATATTTTGAAATAATTACAAATTTATTTAAATAAATAAACTGATATTTTCCGATTGATGAATTTTTATAATTTCTTCCTTCTTTCAAGAGATGTAGGTTGCATGAATTTGGATGAAGAAATTAAAGTAAAATTTTTCTGAAGCTCTTCCAAATTCTTTCAGTTAAATATTATGACATGTTGAAGTTGCCTTTTATATTTATATCCCAATTTATAGCACATAGTAGATTCTCAATAAATATTTGTCATATGGGTAAATATCTGATAGTGATAAAATTAACGAAGAGGCATAGATGTTTCATTGAACCTGGAATTTCAAGGCACCGTAACTATAATCTCAGAAGTATTATCCATAATGATACTAAAAGAATCTTTAATTTTGTTTTATTGAGTAATTCCTAGATTACATAAAATGAAGTATGCTATGCTAAAGTGTACTGCTCAATTAATTTTTACATATGTACACAAATATATTCGACACTCAGATCATGAATATTTCAGATCAAGAATATTTCTAGCACCATGGAAATTTACCTCATGATTCTCCTCTCCTGCACCACCCACTACTCCAGCAATGAGATGATTCTGATTTCTCTTACTGTTATGGGCTGAATTGTCCCCCGTCTCCAAATTCATATGATGAAGTCATAACCCCTAGTAGAATTTGGCTGTGTTTGGAGATAAGGACTCTTAAGAGGTACTGAAGAACTAAGGGAAGTTGTTCTGCAGAGAAATGGGAGGAAACAGTGTTCCACAGAGAGAAGCCACATCAGGGAAGGTCGGACAAAAATGTATGGCATGTTTAGGGGATTGTGGGTGGTTTGAAGGGTAGAAGCCAGGACACTTGCAGGAGATGTTGAGCATGTGTAGGAAGCTGAGAAAGAAGAGGGAGACAGGGGCGACAATCTCAGGGTTGGAGGAAACCCTAAGGAGCTGGACAGACAGGAGCAAGGTAAGAACCCTGCCCCTCCATGTTGGATTTTCAGGGGAATTCTGCTCTGTCTGTTGAAGTCTCTATCACTTGGTATAAATTGGCTATTTTTGTAGTTGATTAGCATTCCACTTAATGAATAAATCACAATTTATTCATTCCAGTGTCCATTGTCTTGTGATGGACATTTGGAAGTTTTTTTTTTTTTTTTGGACATTTAGAAGTTTTGGGCAATTATAGATAAAACTACGTGGGCAATTTTATATACATATTTGTGGACATGCACTTTTATATCTCTACTGTATATATCTATAAGTAGAATACCTGGATAAGTGTATGTTTAACCTTTGACTTTAATATTAATTGATAAACAACTTTACAAAGTTGTATCACCTTACACTCAATAGCAATGTGTAAGAATTCCATTTGTTCCACATTCTTGTGAAACTTTTTTTTTTTTTTGAGTCTTTTGAATTTTAGCCTTTTTAGTGGGTGTGTAGTGGTAGGTATGCTATTGCGATTTTAATTTGCATTTCCCCACTGATAACTATTGATGTTGAACATCTTTTCATATTTTCTCTGACCATTTAATATTCCCTTTTAAAAAAGTGTCTCCTGGATACAGCTGGAACACATTCTACTAAGTGAAGTATCCCAAGAACGGAAAAAGAAGCACCGCATGTACTCATTATCAAATTGGTATTAACTGGATCAACACATAAGTACATATATAAGAATAACATTTATTGGATGTCGGGCAGGAAGGAGGGGGAGGAGGGGATGGGTATATGCATACACAAAGAGTGCAATGTGCACCATCTGGGGGATGGACACGCCTGAAGCTCAGACTTGGGGGGGAGGAGGGGTAAGGACAACATATGTAACCTAAACATCGGTACCCCCATAATATGCTGAAATTAAAAAAAAAAAAGTCTCTTCAGGTTTTTTTGCCCATTTTACAAATTGACTTTTTTCATTTACATTCTTATATTTATTTGTAGGAATTCTTTATATTCTCTTGATAGAAGTCCTTTGTCATATATAGGAATTGATTATATCTTCTTACAGTGTGCATATATCTTTATGGGATCAATTTTAAGTTGGAAAAAGTGATGAAATATTTATCCCCGATGATACCAATTGCTGTGAAGGATATAGAGCAATAAGATTCTCAAATATCGCTAATGGAAGTGTAAATTTTTCCAACCACTTTAAAAGATATTTGTATTAAGAACTAAATTTGAATATTCGCAAGCCCTATGACCCAGTGTTCTAGTCTTAGGTGCACATTCAATAAAAATGTGCTTTCATATTCACTGAAGTACATGTATAAGAATGTTCATAGAAATATAATTTAAATAGTGAAAAACTCAAAACAGATCAAATGTTATCAGTAGAAAAGATAAACAAATTTTGGCATATTTATCATTGGAATATTATACAACAATGAGAATAAATGAATCACAGTTATATGTAATAATATAGATGAATCTTAAAAACAAAACATTGAATAAAATAAGTTAAATATATAAGAATAAATAATAATAGTCCTATTAATAGGAGATTCAAAAACATGCTAAACTAAATTATGGTTGGTGTTAGCAGATAAGAAAGTAGTTACCTTTTGTATTCATTATAATGCTACAAAACAAATTATTTAAAAACTTAATGTCCTAAAACAGCAATAAACATTTATTGTCATATAATGTCTGTGGATCAAGAATTCTGGAGCAGCTTTGTTGGATGGTTGTGGCTCAGGGTCTTTCAGGAGGGTTTGGTCTAAATACCAGCCAGAGCTTCAGTCATCTGAAGAGTTGACTGGGAGCGGGGAATACAGCTCTAAATGGCTCACTCCCATGGTTTTTGGCAGGAGGCCTCAGTCACTCGCTGGCTTTGGCAGAGCGCCTCAATTCTCCTCCACACTGGTGGCTTGAGTGTTTTCATGGCACGGCAGTTGGCTTCCTCTAGAGTGAGTGATCTAAGAGCCCCTGTAAGGTGGAAGCATAATGCCTTTTGGAACCCAGTCCCTAAAGTCACATTCTGCTGCTTTTGCCATATTCCGTTTGTTAGAAGCAAGTCATTAAGTCCAGCACACACATGGGGCGGGGAATTAGTCTCCAGATTTTGAAGGAAGGATTATGAAAAAATTTGTGCACCTCTTTTAAAACTGAAAAACCTTTGGAAACAAGGGAGGGGATACTCATTGAGAAGGAACATGGGGTGAGGGACTTGGAGTATATTTTATTTTTTAGATTGGTGTTTTTGCCTTGTGATAATGTGCTGTACTATATAAACTTTTGTGAATTTTTCTGGATGTACATTATGTTACAATAAAAGAGTTAAAATTTTTAATGCTAATTTTGATTATATTTCACCAAAAAATTAGCCACCTGAAGAAATACTTTAAAAAAGATACACAGGATAAAAATATTGTTAAGTGTAAACTAATTAATTATGTAAATGTGCTGTTTCTCTGTTGTAGCAAATGTACGCTAAGCTATTTTTTAGTTTTACCAGAACACCAAATACCTTGCATAAATTTTTGTAGCACATAATGGTCAAGGTACCAATAGTTCTTCAAGTTCATAAAGGCATATAATGTTTTTCCCTGTTCAATTCTAGTTAGTTAATCAAATCAATTTTTTTCTTTAAAATTCTGGTTGTGTTAGCTCCCTGATATATCCATCTGCCCGAGATTCCTCAGGACAAGGGCACATATTTCAGAGAATATGAGTTCTATGGCCATGGAGATGCTGTTTGGTACTGAGAAGTTGCATTGTCTCAAATATTAAAGGTGCAGACCCTGATCATACTGCACCTTGGAGTTACTGAAGAATTGCATTCTCTGTTGCATTTCACTCTGTGTTAAATGGTGCTGTGAAAAAAGGAGCAGGCAAGTAAAGGACTCTCTTAGATGTATACAGGAAAGGCACAGCTCAACCAACTCACTGAGCGTTCTTTTTTTTTTTTATTTCAGGATATTATGGGGGTACAGATGTTTAGGTTACGTATGTTGCCCTTGCTCCCCCCCCCGCCCCACGTCCTAGTTTCAAGTGCGTATGTTCCTCGGATGGTGTGCATCGCACTCTTAGTGTATGCATATACCAGTCCCCTTCTCCCCCTCCCTCCTCCCCCCTGCCCGACATCCAATAAATGTCATTCTTATATGCGCACTTATGTGTTGATCAGTTAATACCAATAGAGCTGGAATGCATTCTACTAAGTGAAGTATCCCAAGAATGGAAAATGAGCGTTCTTAGAAGTCAGTCCCCCTGGGCCCACTGAAACAGGGCTAACACAAATATTTTAAAGAACTGAGATGTAAGCACTGTTTCTTTTAGGTTTATCCACTGCTTCTTTAAAACTCTGGAATTTTTTCCATGGTGATGAATTCTGGTTCAACTGATATGTGACATTATAAAAGTGACAGGAACACTTGAGAATTATGGCAGAGTGTACTTTGGAGGGGTCCCATTTTCTATATGTAAAAGCCATCAGGTTCATTCTTTATATAATTCTGAACTGAAATGAAAATTAATATATGGTAATCAGAGTTCACCTCATGAGAATACTTATCTTGAGAATACCACTTTTATCCAAGTGTTCATTAGCAAAGGTAATAAATCTAATATTCTCTCCCAAATAATCATGCATTAAAAAACTATTCCTGAACCAGGATACAAATGTGTGTCACCTGAATTAACTAAAGAACATTTTAAAAGAATCTTGAAGATCAATTTTAAACAGGTGCTAGGATTTTATTAACTATTTTTTACTAAAGAAAGCCATCTCTCTTTATCAAGCAAGGCTCATACACTTCATTTAGAATTTTTGACATTTGCAGATATAAATAGAGCACGCAAACAAGAGCAGGACATTTAGGTGACTCTTTTGGCAGAGTTCTGAAGGATGGGGTTATGCACACTAATAATATGATTATCAAAATTGTTTCTAATGACATATAGTATTGAAAAGTGGGTCTGGTGATTTCTTATCCTGCACTCTACCTAAGGAAAATGGAAATAGCTGAAAAGATGTACAGCAGTTAAAAAGATCAGGATACTGAAAGAGCAGTTATCATTATTATAGTAAATTTGGTCTGGAACATTTGAAGATGAGCCTGAGCACTTGGTTGATAACCACTGCCCAGAAGAAACCCATAAATTATTTCCCTTGGAAGTAGGCTAAGGAAGATAATTCCAGAAGAACCTTCTTGATTACAGTTAATAAGCTTTTCAGTCCATAATGATTTTCATGCACATAAAATGAAAAAATGCCTGAAGTGGACTTCTGAATTCAGTGGGTCCCAAGGATTTTCTTAGGCAAAAATGATCCTTGTGTGTCTTAACAGTGGACATCCATATTTGTAGGTACAAATTGGAAGGTACACTATGTGCACCCTATTTAGAGACTATAAATTCTCACTTTCATGTATATTTGGTTATTTGCATTGATATCTGTGAGATTAGATACTATCCAATAGGAATAGCATGGTAATTCTCATTTCATTTACATTTTATATTTTGTACCAGGTATGTGTCCTTTCATGTGTAGCAATTATGACTCAGAAACAGCTCTATTTTTAAGCCTCTCTTTGTGAGCATGCACACACACACACACAAACGTGTGTGTGTTTGTAGGTTTCTATTTGAGGGAAATAAAGGCTGACTATATTCAGCTGAACAATCTTGCTAAAGTTTGGGTGGGCTATTTTAGGTCAGGGAACTATGTTCAGCTACCGTCATGGAATGAGAGACTTAGAGGTGGACTTTGAAGCAGGACAGCTTGGCTTGGAATCCCAGTTGCAATAGTTATTAACTACTTGGCTTTGGTGCTTAGCTTCTTCATCAGTGAAATGTGAATAATGATGATGATAACACCTACCTCATAATGTGCTTTTAAGATTAAATGAGATAAATAAATGGAAAGGACCTAGCACGGTACACGATATGTGCTAAACTGTAAATAGCCAGCAGATATTGTTGTCATTCTTTATAAATAAGTGAGTTTCATGAAAGGGATGGTGGTAGTGGTGGGATTGCCTTCTATTATATTTCCAACCTAACCAGCTGTCTCACCATTATGTGCCATTGGCCACAAGAGCAAAGAGATTATAGATGGCTTGGAACAAGGCATTCCCTTTGCCTGAAAAATAATTTAGAATGGATTTTGAGGCTTGATCTTCACAATTCCTCAGTATTATATCATTTTCACTGACAGAATTAGAAGACTGAAAATGGAATGGCCCATTAAGCCTTCAAAATTTGGTATTCCAGGCCAGTTTGGAAGAATTTATTCAAGATAGACAGACATGCCAGGGTTGAAGAATCAAAACGAAGCCTAGAGTTATTCAGAGAACATGCACAATTCCAAAAGGCAATCTGGGTAATTCATAGCAAATAGTGGCAGCTTTATAAGACATCATTATCAATAAACATTTATAAGCATCCACTATGGCCAAGACCATACCTGACACTAGAAATTATTGAATGATTGCTTAACTCTGAGTTTAAGTTTAACTTTGGTTTTGGAGACATGGCTTTGCATTGTTGCATAAGGGAGTGATGATAGGAAATGGTAACAGTAAGATTTTATCATGGCGGCTGAAAAACATGACACACATGGTTTCAGATGTTTGATGGAGCAACTGACAATGTGACTACGTTCAAATAAGTCACATTCATCAGCATGACTTTAATCAATATATGAATTATTCCAATGAATCTTTTAAAACCTTGAAAACAACTTTCTTTAATGCCTTTTCTTTTATCACTTTATACTATTTAGTTTGTGATAGCTTTATAACCACACACATGCACATCGCATATGAGAGAAACCCTGAGGAAATTTCTCAGGAAAATATTTAAAGATACCAATTTTGTTTCAGGCCACAGCAGGTAATTTAGATAGCACATAGAGTGAGTGCTAATGAGTAATCCAATTCCACCAAGTCAGATTCAGACTCTGTCTTGCCCTGGACTTGATCTAATTCGTGTTAGCTTGGAAAGAATAGATTAACATCAGTAGTTTAGTCTCACTCATATGCTGTGTGCTTGGCTCATTAGCAACTAACTGCTGTACCTTGTTGGGTGACTACATATTTCAGCATTAATGGTATGCCACTGGCATTAAAATTGCTTTTTATTTTCAGATAAAAGCTTTGAATTACTACATTGATTGCACGTTTCTTTAATAAAATGCCCCATTCTTTTTTTGTAGAAGAGAAACTAATTGGAGATATACGTTAGGCTGGGGCTTCTCAAAGTTTGTGCATACACTTCAATTGGGGTTCCATTCTGTTAAAATGTAAATGCTAATTCATTAGGTCTGTGGAGGGACCTGAAATTTTGCATTTCCAAGTCCTCACTTGATGCCTCTATTTGTAGTTCCTGCACCACATTTTGAGTAGCAAAGTCTGAGAGAACAAGTTGACTTTGGTTTATTTTAAATGGAAATACCTGATATCTAGGGAAGGTCATGCCTTGATTGTTATCAGAAACTGGTTGCTGTGAGTTCCAGAACTATGAGGAAAGACATTATAATTTCTTTCTATGAACCTGTGAGAGCAAGTTCTATATTCCAGGATAGCCATTGTTCTGGGTAAGAATTCTTTCACATATCCTGCCTATGTCAATAGTGAAGCAGCATTTTTGTTGTTGTAAATTTATAATGACAAGCATATTCGAAGGGAAGCCTCATTCTGGAAATAAAAGTTGAAATGTTTTATTTCTATTCCTTTGCAAATTAGCACAGGAGGCCATATTTTTAATCTTGAATTTCTGTCATTTTAGTGTCTAATTTCTTACACATTGTGTTAAAATTTTGAAAGAATATCGGATAGAGTTTACCTTTGACATCATTCTTTTTTCTCTACATCCTGGAACCTTCCTACCAATAGAACTAGTTTGAGATGCTGAGGCACATTGCCCCAGTGAAGGGAGTGCACACGATAATCTAAAGGGAATAAAGAGTGAAATTCTTGGCTTTTGAGCTTCCAGGTAGACTTTTATAAATCTATTGCAAAGTCAATAGTCTGAAAGTCAAAGCTCTTTTGAGATGGAATGGATAGAATGTATTCAGAGAGAACAGTTTTGTTTTGTTTTGTTTGAATTCCAAAAGATGGGCTCTGAATATCAAGAGGAAAACCTATAGGACTCAGAACACAGAGTTTATACAATAAACCACAGACTAGGGAAGATTGTATGAATGGCATGAAAGTAGCGTGCCCACTCAAACGGAGCCAGGCTCAAATAGCAGTTGGAAGACCAGGGGGACTGGGATGAGAACCCAAAGGCTGCCTGGAATCATGGTCTCTGTACTGGGGGTAGGGAGTGGGGCTGGGAGTAAATGAAAACACACGTATGTTTAGGGGGATCTGGGAGTGGAACGGGCCAGTGCCCTGCCTCACTGAGTGTAGGTTGGTGAGACTTCAAACCTCTCTGGGAAGACCTGTATCTAGGGCCAGAGCAGCAAAGGCTGAGAGGAATACCTCTGGTGGTATTCTCTCAAACTCCTGTCCTCTTCAGTGTGAGGAAGGAGATCAGACAAAAGGAAAACCTGGGTCAGGATGAGGGGTAGATACATGCTTGATCTGGATCATTCAGATCATGGCTATCAGCAGAAAATGTCAGCATCTTTTGAAGGAGACTAGGCAGGATGAGTTCCATGCAATATGGAGAGTGAAGAGTCTTCAGTCAGATGCCAGCAATACAAACAGCCTTTGAAAGCATGGATTGCATCCAGTAAAAAAAGGAAAGGGAAACCAGATTGGAATGGAAGTTGTAGAAGAATCCTAAGGAACAACCTGAATTGACTGAGTTGGCCTAAAGATCAAGGTTAAAGTAGAAGTGACTCTGTTTACCTTGAATTGAACAATGCAATATTAAAGTTACAATTTATCAACTTGAGCTCTTTGCCTATGTCAATTCATAATCTCCATAGTAAAATGATAATAATAATCATAATCCTAGTCCTGCTTTACTTCAATTCTAAATAATAGGAAAAAATAGATTTCTACAGAATTTCACAGTAGGAATCAACCTCAGGGATAATTGATTCATGTCACTCCCCTTCTTAGAATTCTGCATTCTTAGAATTTTTGGACACTTTTCCTCGTTCTCAGAATAAAGCCCCAAATCCTTAATGTGGCCTGAGACACCCACTGGATCTGACTCCTTGCAATCTCTGCAGCCTGATCTTGTTCTGTGGCTCTCTTAGTTCCAACCTCATGTTCTTTTTGGTTTCTCACACTTGACCTGCTCTATCCTACCTCGGGGCCTTTTCAGATTTTGTTCTCTCTGCCTGGAAGACTCTCCCTTCCCTCTGTAAATTAGGTCGTTTCCTTGGTAAATGCTTCCACATCACCCTGTACTACTTCTTTATACTACTTATCACAACAGAAATTGAAATTCATGTGCGTGGGTAATGTCATTCATCCTTCACAGGCTGTAGGTCTTCAGTGGTCCAGAGACCAGATCTGTTTAATTCACTGACATAGCCCCAGTGTATAGCACAAGCCTGACATGTGGTGCTCATTAATACTCTGGGAGTGAGTGAGTGAATGAGTGACTGGTATATAATCCAATACCCTCATTTTATACATGAAGGTGTGGGGTTTGATGAGACCGATCTTTCCAGAGATGCTTAAATATAATCAAAAGGTGTTTTATTATAATTTGGGGAAAGGATGGGAAGAAATTTTCTCTAATGCTCAAAGATCCTCCAAATAAAATCAAGAGTATTGTCTAGCTTTAGAAATCATTACTCCATTCTCTACTTCTCTAGCTTTCTTTGTATACATATGTCTATTATTATTTGTATAGTTTGCTTTTAAGAGAACAATCAATCATACTTTTATCACATCTCAGATAAAATGTTAAGGCTAGACCTTCACAATTTTTGTTAAGAGCAAACTGGTCTCTTTGGCTAGCTCATTAAGTTTTGTGGTTTTTGAAAGATGAATATCATGGATACCAGACTACCAATTGGCCTCCATAGGGTTTTTTTCCACCCCACATTAGCCAGAAAGCCACATGATATTTTGAAAAGACGTTTGCTATACTTGCAAAGTGAAGCAAGAAAGACCAATGAGAGATCTATAAATGTTACTAGATATTAATAAATAAGTGAGTCTCAGCTTGTGTTCTCTTATACAAGGTTACACAACTTTAAATTGCATGAAATTGCTACTAATTTGGTAATCTTAGCTTGGATATGCTTCCAGTCTTAAAATTTTATGGACTATGGACTCGAGGGGGCATTCACAACAGGGTTGAATAAAGTGTATTCATAGCCTAGTGAGAAAAAAGTTTTATTTTACTCCGATATTCTCTTGCTTCTTGATGTGGAAGCTGTGGAAACAACTAAACCTTATCAATATTTAGCATCTTTTCTTTAAAATGACAATCTTGAGAAAAGTAATTCAATATCAAAGTAAATAACCACTCCTCTAGCTGCCTGGGTATGTTTGTTTTAAACACTGCTGGTAAAAGGGAATATTTCTCCTAAGAAAACTAGATGAATGTCAGACAACTATTTTTTTCCATAAAGCCTTATAAATAATAACTAATATTGTGTTAGGACAATAGAGGATTTTCTCAATCTCCTCTGGGTGCCAGGTAGAATATGGGCTGTTAGCTCAGCTTTATGACAAAGTATTATTTTTCTGCTAAAACAGATAGATTTTGAATTGACATTTTGACATCACAGGATAATACATACTGTCCTTCCAAACACTCCTCTAGGATACATCAGGAAAACAACTATTAAGTGAAATGCATGACAGCAGGACTTCATTCTACTTTTCTTATTTGAGTGTTTATTTGTTTGAATTGGCTATAGATAAGTTCCTAAAGATCTGAACTGTGTCAGAAATGATTTGATTTAAGTAAAAAAAAATGAGCACAATCACACTTTGTCACCATTCCCCAAATTACTTCTTTTGGGGAGGTGCTACCTTCGTGGACAAATGCAATAAGTTCAGAAAAGCTTTCGTGAGATTTTCTCTTTTGTAAACTAGACTTAAGACTTGAAAATGACACAGGAGTATTTACCAGCTATAGATATTAACAAAATAATTTCTACTTCCACAAAAGTGGATATGGAAGTGTTTAGAGACATGTATATGATGGCTTGAAAATGGCCTACAAATATTTCCAGATAGAGATATTATCAGAATAATTTCTCTATCCATAAATATAGAGTTAGAGATATGTTAGAGTTATGATTAAAGAAAAATTTTCCCAAGGGAAATTATCACAGTGGGGATTTTATTGCAAGTGTGTGCATATCTGTGTGTAGTAAAGTAAGACATTGATTGTTGCATTTTTTATGGAGAGTTAATTATATGGAGAGAGGAATATTCAAATCTGTTTTTATTTTTCTAAATGAAAAGTTCCGGTTCTATTTCACGTGCTGCCTTTTCTAAATGAAATGTCGCTGTTATGTTTCATGTGCTTCAAATCAAGTTTTCACAGAGTCGAAGAGGTCAGATTTATTTCTTGAGTCGTTTATTAAATAAGTTCCTTCCTCTGGATTTATTTTCCATTTTTAAGTTTGAACAGGAGACAGATCGTTTCCAATGTGAAGAAGGCATACCTTTAACATTTTGAGAACTCACTTAAAGACCTTCCTCCTGGCCACACACATCTTATACACACCTACCCCTGCCATTTGAGCCATTTTAGTAAGCTGTAGGAAGTTGTACCTTTTTCTTTAATTCCTTTGATCATTTTGAATCATTTTGGTGAAAGCTGCCCGTCTTTATTCACTTTATCTCTCAAAAGGACTCAACAGGCACCGCATTCTCATTTGCATGCCTAATCCTTTCTTTCAGCCTTGCATTATTTTTAGTATGCTTTGCTTCTCCAACATGAAATTAAGGCTGCTAAAACAAAATTATTTCATTAAGGCTGTAGCAAATGATATTACAGGCATAAGTATTGTTGTTATTAATATGACAGACACTTAATTGAGAGTTTTCTCAGGAACTTAATTTATAAAGCTGGTTAAATATTATAGTTAGTTTGTATTAGCTTAATCCTTTAAAAATCATGTTTCTAAATCTTACAGTTCGTACTTTAGCAAAAGGATGTTTCAAGGTCCCCTTTCCTTTATGAGAAAGCAGAAAGCAGTAAGCAAAATGAAGGGCAGACTTTGATTCTCTTCTTAGACTTCTCTTATTTGACTAGTCCATCTTGTTCTATAGCATTTGAAGTGAATCACGTGAAAGTGAATAGGCCAAAGTGAATGTTCCAGAAAGTTTGGGTATTTTTTAAATTGCCTGTTCATATAACTTAAACCTCAAATCCATATCACCATTATAATTTGGTCAAAAGGAAGATACCGTCAACCAATTATTTTGGTATTTCTAAAATACGCCAGGGACTTTACAAGCACTATGCCATTTTGACCTTGCAGATGAGGACTCCACACAGATGAGGACACTAAGTCCCACAGAGTTTGAATAACTTGCGTAGTATTTCACCTCTGAAAATGACAGAAGCAGGAATCAGACTTGGGTTTCTCTGACTCCAAAGATGATGACCCTGAATTACTGAATTAGTTTCCTACATGTTTGCTTTCCTTACCTACAGTGTTAAAGAAATTCTTTTCAACTCTCGGTAGTGAACTCTGTAAAGCAGATTTGCTGTGTCCTGGTTACCAATGTGTCTGAGACCAGTGAGACAAAACATACTCACAGGAAGTTACATGAAGTGGATTTATTACTTATAGATAGACAGCAAGGGACAGCAGAAGCCTAGGATTCATCACAAGCTGGTCCACTAAGGCTCAGGAAAGCTGCCCAGGGCACATAGAATCTCATCTTTGACTGT
>RJWJ010023810.1:0-25443 GCA_004363605.1 Indri indri | reverse complement strand
CAAAGAACACCAACATTTTGTTCCTTTGATCTTCTATATTATTTTCTTTTTTTAGATTTTTTTTGGTTTTGCTCTGACCTTAGTTATTTCTTTTCTTCTATTGGCTTGGGTTTGGTTTGCTCTTCCTTTTCTAGTTCCTCCAGTTAATTTCTGGTCTTTCTGTCTTTTTTTTTTTTTTTTCTTGTAGGCATTTAAGGCTATGAATTTTTCCCTTAGGATGGCTTTTGCTGAATCCCAAAGAATTTGATAACTTGTGTCACCTTTGTGATTCAGTTTGAGGAATCTTTTGATTTCCATCTTAATTTTATCTTCGATCCAATAATTGTTCAGTAGCAGGTTGTTTAATTTCCATGACTTTGTGTAAACTTGGGTGTTTCTCTTGGAGTTGATTTTTAGTTTTATTCCACTGTAATCTGAGAAGATATATGGTGTAATTTCAATTTTTTTGAATTTGGAGAGCCATGATTTGTGGCCTAAAATATGATTAATCTTAGAGAATGTTCCATGTGCTGATGAGAAGAATATATTCAGTAGTTTTGGGATAAAATGTTCTGTAAATATCTGTGAGGCCCATTTCTTCTAGAGTCCCATTTAAGTCCAATGTTTCTTTATTTATTTTCTGCTTGAAGGATCTGTCCAGTTCTGTCAGTGTAGTGCTGAGGTCCCCAGCAATTATGATGCTGCTGTTTATCTATTTGCATAGATTCAATAGAGTTTGCTTTATGAATCTGAGCGCTCCTGTGTCAGGTGCATAAATATTTAGGATTTTTATGTCTTCTTGATGAATTGTTCCCTTTATCATTATATAATGACTATTTTGTCTTTCTTTACAATTGCTGATTTAAGTCAACTTTATCTGAAACATAATGGCTACGCCTGCTTTCTTTTGGTTTCCATTTGCATGAATATTTTTTCCATCCCTTAACTGTGAGTCTATAAAAGTCCTTGTGGGTTGGATGTGTTTCTTGGAGACAGCAGATATTTGTACTTTTTATCCATTTAGCCAGCTTATGTCTCTTGAGTGAGGAATTCAAATGATTCACTTTGATTGATAAAATTGATACGTAGGATGGTTTTCTGTTCATCATGTTGGGTAGTACCTTGTTGCTTTGTTTTACCTATTGTACTATTGTTTTATATGAGCACTGAGATTTAGCTTTTGGCAGATTTTACACTGGTGGGTGACCACTGTGCTGTGCTGATCCATGTATTATGTAGTCTGATTATTTGCTGCAGGGCAGGTCTGGTCTTGAAAAATTCCCTCAGCATTTGCTTGTCTGGAAAAGTCTTTATTTCTCCTTCATTTATGAAACTTAGTTTTGTAGGATACAAAATTCTAGGCTGGCAGTTGTTCCATTTAAGAAGACTGCAGATGGGGCTCCAATCCCTTCTGACTTGTAAGGTTGCAATTGCGAAGTCTACAGTTAGCCTGATGGGTTTTCCTTTGTAAGTTACTTGAAGTTTTCACCTCACAGCTTGTAGGAGTTCCTCCTTTGTGTTGACTTTGGCCAGTCCAATGACTATGTATCTTGGTGATTGCCTCTTTGTAGTGAGTATCCCAGTTGTTTGTTGAGCTTCTTATATCTGGATGGCTAAATCTCTAGCAAGACCAGGGAAGTTTTCCTCAATTATTCCCTCAAATAGATTTTCCAGCCCTTGCACATTTTCTTCTTCACCCTTAAGGATGCCTATGATTCTTATATTTGGCCATTTTACATAATCCCATATTATTGGCAGGCTTTGTTCATTCCTCTTAATTCTCTTTTCATTATTTTTGACTGACTGAGTTAATTCAAAAAGGTTGTCTTCAAGCTCTGATATTCTTTCCTCTGGCTGGTATAGTCTATTCTTAAAACTTTCCACTGTGTTTTGTATTTCCTTAAATGAAATTTTCATTTCCAGAAGTTCTATTTGGTTTTTCTTTAATATGTCTCTTTAGTGAATTTTTCATTCATTTCCTGTATTGTCTTTCTGGTTTCTTTGAGTTGGTTTTCCACTGTCTCTTGAATTTTGTTGCGCTTCCTGACAATCCATATCTGGAATTCTTTATCTGTCATTTCAATATTTTCGTTTTGATTGGTATCCATTGCTAGAGAGCTGGTGTTCCCTTTTTGGGGTGTCCTTTCACTCTGATTTTTCATACTTCCTGATTTCTTTCACTGATTCCTTCTCATCTAGAGCAGACATTGCTTATTTTTGGATTTTCTTTTGCTCAGATGGGGCTTCCCCCCACACTCATATGGATGTGTTTGTAGCTTATCTTGTGTAAGAAACTTTGCTTTGTTTGTGGGTGCTTTGTTAGTGCTCTAGGTTCTGGATGGATGCCTTGGTCATAGATATCCTCAGTGTGGTGGTTTTCTCAGTTGCTAGTTGTTTGTAGGCTGTAGCAGTGGTGAGCTATGTGTGTGGACAGATTTCCTGTCACATTTTGATGAGAGAGGAAGGAGGTCTTGGAAATCCTTTCTCTTTCCCCAGCTCTGTGGTTTTCTTAGAAGTGTGAATTGTATTGGCATGCTCACTTTGATCTCTGAGACAGTAGGTGTTGCTTGTGGATGATACTTGATCTCAACCTGTATGATTGAGTCAGTAACTCCTATAAACAGACGTGCAAATTTACCTCCCTGTCAGTAGGTGGTGCTTGCTGGAAGGAACAAGCTGCAGTGTTGTTTGTGGGACCTATGACCATCTCTAGTCCCTCAGGTGGAGCACTCGAATGCCCCAGGTATTGGGTGGGGCCTGGAACTTCTAGGTGAGTCCATATTTTCTTCCACAGGCAACATAGGTGGGAGAGTAAGGCTGGGTGGGACTGTGTTGGGTGAGCTTGCCCTCAGGCTCCACAACAGCTGGTAAGGTAGCTGTTTTGACAGGGTTCATAGGTCTGCTTCCAGCTTCTGGGAAAAGCATCCAGGGAGAGGCTGAAGTGGCTTCACCCCACCAGAAAATCTGCTTGTGAAGATGGGGCTGTCTGAGATTCACAATCTGGCTGCCCGGCTCTCAAACCTCCTCTCAGCCTGCATGTTTGACCCACTGGCATGCTTCTCTGTAAAATGCTGGCAGGTAGGAAGATCCCAGATTGGGCACCCCAGGTCCTCTATAAGTCCTCAAGGGAAGAGGTGTAGGCCCTGCTCTTTGTGGAGGACTCAGCATGGAGAACATGCCCGCTGGAGAGAGTAGGCCACTTGCCAAATTCTTGGCTCAAAGTTCTCTCCCAATTGAAATGGATGGGGGACTGGCTGCAGCTCCAGGTTAGCCCAAGCACCTGAATGTGCCAGGTCTGGTTGCTGTGGCTCCCGGTGGTGGGCTCTTCCTCACCGGAGGATCCACCCTAATGCAACAGGACAGTTTTCCTGCATGGGGGATGGTCACTCTCCCAGATTGCTGCCTCTCAGAACCCCACAGTATTCTCCCATCAGTTATGCCCATGTGGGCTCCCTCATCACCTGAGTCCTTCTCTCAGACCTCCCCTTGTGTCCCCAGAAACCCACTTGAGTCTGGGGGGGCACAGGGTCCATTCCCCCTGTCAGTCCCACTAGTGTGTGACTCTGCAAAATGCTGGTGGGCGTGCAGTCCCCAAATCAGGCACCCTGGGTCCACTGCAGTCCCCTAAGGGTAAAGGCATGGGACCTACTCTCTGTGGCAACCTCAGCCTGCAGCCCATGCCCACTGGGGAGAGGCAGCTGCTCACTAAATTCTTGGCTCAAACTGACCTCCCAGTTGCAGTGGTTGGGGGAGGGGCAGAGAAGGCAGCATATTGAATGGAAGAAAGTCATCTGTCTGGCCTCTTGTGAGGGGAGCCCCACCCAGAATGACCAAGTTCCAGAATCACGCAAGTTCTCCCCATTTTCCATGTTTGCCACTGTGCCTGGGCTTGTGGGGGTGGAAAAGCCTCCAAGAAACTTGGTAGCCCACTGGTCACCAAAGGTCCATGGAAGGGAGAGAGGGATCCCCCTTTCCCTCTAGCTGGGCTCCATGCCTCCCTGGGTTTGACCCTCATCAATATCTTTTTTCCTTTATCTTCTTCATTCTCTGCTTTGCAATTTTCCTCCATGAGTTCCCTGACAAGCTCCAGCACCTCTATTATCTATAACTGATCAGCATCTCTTCTCCCTTCTCCTTTGTCTGAAATCCAATATTCCCTCTGGGATGGTCTGGCAAGCAATGTCTCTAGTTGCCCATCTTGCCTGCCTCCTCTGTTTCATTTCTATCCCAGACCACTGGCTCCCACCCTCAGCAGCAATTTCTGCGGTTTGCATGCCTAACTTGTTCCACCCCAGGGACAGCCAAGGCCCCAGACCCTCACTACTAACCCAGTACTCCAAGTCCTTGAGTAGCTGAGGGGAAAGAGCAGATTAAAGTGGACTTGATTATACCACTGTTCTAATGAAGCAAAGGCGTGGGGAGTGATTTGTAAGCTTTCCATACAAAGGTAAACGTTCCAAAAATATCTTAAGTTAGCATCCCATAATGCTTGAACAGGCTCCCATAGCAAATGTTTGCTTTCTATATATTTACTTCCTCTTCTTCCAGCAACATGCCCAGTTTTATCTTAGGGACACTGCACTTCATGTACACTGGGTAATGCTCTTTGCTAGAATCCCAACATGGTCATGGGGCCCAATATTAAGCAAGTTATGCACTCATCTGATAACCACAGTGATTGGTTCAGACATGGACACATGGCTGAAGCTTGTCCAATCAGAGTGAATCTCAGCCTTGGGACTCTGGAAGAACTTCCAGAAAAGAGATACACTGTTTTCACATGCAATTGTGAAGCAATGAGATAACCACTGGAGGTGTGAGCTTGCTACAAAATGCAACCTGAGCATGAACTCAAAATGAAGAGGAGAAAGGTCCAGCTAAGGGATTGAGATATTCCATCCTTAGAACTTTGTTTGAACCCTTGAATCAAACTAAAGCTTGAAGTCGACTGTACCTCTGAACTTTCTGGTTATGAGGGTGCATGACTTCCATTCTTTGTGACTTGCAAAAGAGTTTTACTAATGGTACCTCTCCCAGTGACTACACAAAGAGATACGCATTGTTGGCTAAGTGTCTATGACCACTCATTACTCTACAGTCACTCCTAGGGACTATAATATCATTGCTATAATGTAGTATATGCTTATTATGATGTATTTCTGGAAAGGTTTAAGATGAAGGCATTCTATTTTTATTCAAATATCTGAAAACATCTGACTTCCATGAACTTAATCTCAGTCATACCTGTGTAGCATTATTATCTTTTCTATTTTAATGAAGGGTAAAACTAAAGGGTAGGGAAGGAGCAGAAAACAAAATTTTATTCACAAAGTTATTTTTCTGAATTTTACACTCCAACACATTAAGCTTACATACAGGGATGCAGTAGTAATGCCTTTCAAAAAATATTTTTAAATTTAAAAGTGAGAGATATAACTAAAATACTCAGATATCACAATCATTTTTGGAAGTCAATTTATCTGGACAATCTGAAACATTTTTAGCATTTTAATCTGATACTCATTTTATAGATATGATTGGAAAGCCACTCATGATTCAGACTGATCCTTTGTATTTTTCAAGACAAAATCATATACCATCAGTCATGTTAAAGTCATACAAATCCAAATTAAGTTAGATAAAACAATATACAATAAACTAGAATCATTATTATATTATGTGAAATAAAATCTAAAATGTCAAAATAGCCAATATCTGTCTCAGATGGCTAGATATGTCATCAAATTGCTGCCTCAAATTTTCCAAATTTATTAAGATGTGCTATTGTTTCTTATTCATACCAGACTTTCATAGATTTCTTCATCACCACCTCCAGTGATGAAAATTGCTGTTTCCTGTAATATTTTAGCTACATTAATTTTAATTTTACACATCCACTAGAGTTACACTAAAATAGATTTTTTTTTTTCTGAGTTTGGTTTCCATTTCTTAAAAAGAATGCACTGGAAACAGTAGCTTTCGAATAAGGAATACGACTTCACCGAGAAATAAACTAATTTAATATGAATGATTTAAAACAATTTTAATAAAGCCTGATACTTTTTGGAATCAAGAATCAATACATATACCAAAGTACAAAGCAACAAGTAGGATTCTCACCAAAAATAGCCAACTGAGATAAGCATTTATCTAAGAACTATCATATTACTTGCCATTAAATGTTACATTCTTCTCAAGTCAAAAAACATCCCACAAGTAATTTTGAACATTTTAAATGAGTAAATTAGCTTTCTCTTTATAATATAACAATTTGGCTTGTAGCCTCTGTACTAAAATTATCAGACAACAAAAACTTTTTCTTCTTTTCTAAGACTCAGAATCTTCCAGTTATGCAATCTGGGTGCCAACATACCAGACCTCAGTTCCAGTGGTGGGCCTTGTTGTCTGAATTAAGTGGCGTAACTGAATTGACTGTCCTTGCTTGACACAGGTTGAGCTCAGGGGTTCCCTTAACCCAGTCTAAACTTTTCAGGGATGCATGCTTCCCTAATGCAGCAACCTGTTCACTGGGGGTAGTCGTGTTCATCAGTGAAATCAGAGTAAACTCAAGATTTTTGTTCAGTGTTTGGAAATGAAAGACACTTTTTTCCCTGAATTTGAACAACAACAACAAAAAAAAAAACCTGGAACTTTATTTCCCCAATTACTGTATC
This sequence comes from Indri indri, assembly GCA_004363605.1. Taxonomy (NCBI): domain Eukaryota; kingdom Metazoa; phylum Chordata; class Mammalia; order Primates; family Indriidae; genus Indri; species Indri indri. The sequence goes on along the minus strand of RJWJ010023810.1, from coordinate 18,790 downwards.
ATGACAAGTGTACCTAATGCTAAACCGATTGGGATTTGGGTAGCATCTATAGAGAAACAAGAGAAGTGGAGATTTGCTACTTTAAGGTGAATTTAAAAACATTGATAGCCAAATTAAATAATTAAATCCTAGGGAAATTTTTTGGAAGTTTGGTCTCTATATTTCTTGGGGCTTTGTAAATAAAGATTTAATCAAAAAATCAGTAAGAACCTCACTAGTCAAACCTATAACATAACCATTACAAGATTAAGATTTTTTCCTATACTAAATATTTAAATAATTCATGTTAGTAAACAATTTCATATGTATAGTTTAAGACAGTAAAACCATATTCAACTATAAAAATAGACATACATTTTGTGTCAATATTCACAAACTTTGTGAAAATTGCTGACAAGTGTTGAAATAATACATGGATTCCAATTCTGTATACATTAAGTGAAATTCTTGGATATCCTAGGGTCACACAAAATATTTAAAGATAGCATTTCTTGGATTGGCAAAGACAGCAGTAAAAAAATAAAGCCATTGAGATATCTGTTAAATGTTTGGGAACAGCAAGAACATTGGAAAGTATACAATTTCAGTGGACTGCTTTCAATATATATCACTCACTGCAGAACTATATTTTAGTTCTCCTTGGTGTTTTAATGATTATTCAACCACTTTTCTTATCACCTCCCATTTCACAAAGCACAAAACCCATTAACTTTTCCCCTAGATCACTCATTTCTAGAATAATCTGTACTTTTCACAGACACCAACTACTTGGGAGTTTGTGCTAATAGGCACCTGACATCATTCATAAGTTTCTTTTGACACTACCTTTTAATCAACAGGATAGAGACTGAATAAGCTTGTCGGGTGTTTCAACAAAATAAAAAGGAATATATTATAAACCCACAAAAGTGCATTGATTGTGTCTACAAAGATATATAATTAAAAAGTATAAATCAAGGACTGTTATTTTACACTTGACTTCAGTTATTTTGAACACTTATGGTCTAGTTGTGCTCATTGTTAAGGATATGATTTTATGTGTTTAGAGTAAATCTGCTGTAAGCAATTTTATAGTTTAATGAAAATAATTATAGTTTGAGTAGTATGAAGTGTATCTGATTCTACTTCCGCAAAATAAGCTGTGATATAAATTATCATGATTTATCATGGTTATTCTTGTGGTTATGTTTGGAGTGGATTCTAGCAAGTAATGATGACTCTAAATTGCAAAGAATAGCATTTCAAGCTATTTTTCCTCAGATCTCATCTTTAATTTCTCTATAAAACTGATACAATTTCCACCGGGGTACAGTGTGTGCTACTGTGAAGATGACATTATTGTACCGTCAATTCGACAGCTTACTTTATACCATTTGGTGAGAGAATGTATTTTTAAATTTTTTAAAATATATCTTATGTCACTGTTGCTAGCTGCTCTTCAATTTTTAGCCTAAGAAACAGTAATGCTGTGCTCAAATGCAGAGACATGCATTTCCCTGCTTAAACTGTTCACAGTGGCTTCAACCGCAGTCTTCTTTTTTGGTATGTGTTTAACTTCTTATCAAAATTCAGAGTAATAGATATTTTTCTTTTTTAAATTGGAAGTATTTTCAGGACTAGCCGTAATTTCCATACACCTGAATGCACTTGAGTACTCCTTTGAGGGATAAAAGGGGTTATGATAGGATGTAGTAATTCCATGAGCTACTAGATGATTAGAAACAAGGTTCAAATAACTCTCTTTATGCTGAGTAAAGAACTTGATTAGAAAAATCATGGCTCAGTCCCATACTTCCAAGCTCTTTATTCCACTAATTCTATCAATTCATTCTTCCAAGAAACACCTACTGAGAACCAACCAGATGTCAGAAACTGAGATAGATACAGATGAAAATGATCAAGCATAGATAGAAGATGAACAATTAGGCTGACAATGATAGTAGAACGTAATGAGTTTCACAACAGTGCATTCACACGATTCTCTTGGGACACAAAGAATGGCCATACGAACACACCACAAGAAGTTTAAAACCTGATGCCACAAACCAAGTCAGTGCCTAAATAGACTCGAAATGTCCAAAGGAACAAACAGTTTGTAAAAAAAATTTTCAGATAACAAAACATGCAGTATCACTCCTCATTATCACTTGGAGGATATTTTGCCCTTTGAATTTCATTGTTACAGCAAAGTTGGTCTGTATTGTCTTAAGTTTACAAAAACATTTTGGGTCTTCTTTTAGACACTTCTCTCCTGTTTTCTCCTAAGATTAATGCCAATTTACCGAAGGGCTTAAATGACTGCTCCTCAAGGACCTATTCAATAGTCATTTGGAACACCTTATTAAAAGAGTCAGATCTTTTTTTATCACAGAGACCTGTCTTAGTTTACTGTAATGATCCTGTGTATTATAAATACATGAAAATTATAGGCATGGGTCTAAAAGTTTCTCAAACCCAAATACTTAGAAAAAAACTTTAAATTTTTTTCTTATCAGAGTTCATTCATAATAGGAAAGGGATTTTTAAAATTTAATTTTTAAAATAAACACATATCAAGACATTTGCATTTTGGCCTGACACTTATTCTTGCTAGAAGTAGCATTTGCTGGAATTTTGATGCTTACTAACTGTATGAGCATAGGTTTGAAGTTGCATAGCCCTGGGTTCTAATTCAAGTCCTATTGTTTTCACCTGTTACATGATTCTAACTAAGTTATTTAACCATTTGAGTCTTCTGTTTCCTAATTTGCAAAATATTTCTTATCCCAAAGGATTGTTAGGAGGATTCATTATCTGTCAAGGTGCCTAGAAATTGCTCAGTAAAATACTGTGGCATTAGGAAGTCATTCATAATATTTGATACCATTGGCAACCAATTACCAAACAGGGTTTAGGAAAAAGTTATTTTCTAACTAAGTCATGGCCAGGGCAGGTCTATTTAGCAAACTATAGGCCAGGAAAGAAACAATTTAACTACTGTTTTATTTTTTTATGTCCACATTTTCTGATTACTAACATTAGCGTCAGTTTTGCCACTGTTAGTACCTTGATTAGCTGCACATCGCAAATGGTAATTCAATCATTAGAAACTACCTGAGAAATTTTCAAGTAACTCAGATTTCTGGATCCTGTTTTAAACCCACCACATTAAAATCTTCTGAGGCAAAGCTGAGAAATCTATGTTTTAAATTGCTCTCCAGGTGATTCTGACTTGCAACTAAGTTTAGGAAACTGCATTAAATGACCCAAGTCAAGGTTAAATACAGTGATACAAGTAATACCTTCCTGTTTAACCTAGTTCTAAGACTTCAGTACAAAAGACCGACCTTGATCTAGCTGAAGAGCAATTAACTACTATCTGTCTTTATTCATCCATACAAAAAAGGGCAGGGAAAGATAACACTGGGTCAGTTAAGCACCCTTTTCACAATGTTCTTCTTAATGTGTTCTTTTTATGTCAATTTGCCATCATCTAAAACCATAGAAGCATTTTTCTTTAAAAAAAAAAAAAAGTGTTAGGATGTGGAATTTAAACCTACTTCAGATCAGAGGCGTTCTACCTTATTTACACACTGCTGCCAGGTGGTGAGTTTTTAAAATTTCTGATGCCTGGGACCTACCTCCAGCTGTTCTGATTTAATTGGCCTGGGTGCTGTCGGGGCATCCAGATGTTTAACATCCCCTGGTCATGCCAGCATGGCGCCCAAACGGGACTCACTGCGGTTACAATGGGCCACTCACCTTGAGGATGATCACATGCACCACCAGTCCTGTTTCCCCGTCTCTTCGTGTCCTTTCCAAACTTGCTGGTCCTCAGATTTCCAGAAGAACTTCACAAATGCTAGAGGTTCGGGAGAGGTGAATTCAGTGGATCTAAGATACAGAGTGAAGGAAGTGTATTATTTAAAAGTTCCCCCAGGTAACTTTAATAATAATCAAAATAATAAGTACAATAACTAATATCCTTTGAACACTTAAGAGCAAGGCAATGTTCTAATCCTTCTGCATATATCCATGAATTTAATCCTCACTAAAACCAGTGAGAAAAAAGGATCATTGTCCTTGTCTCACAGTGGATTTAACTGAGTAACTTGCCCCAAATAAACACAGAGAATAAAGGGCAGATCCAGGGTTTGAACCCAGGGTGTTAGACACCAGAGATATGTTTTTAATTTATTTGTTTTTTACAGCAACCCTGCGAGGTAGGTGCACATTACCTTCATTTTAGTGGTAAGGGGATCTATACAGAATAAAGCAATTATATGTAGAGAAGTTAAAAAACACCATGGTTAAATTATATGCAGAGTTAGTGATTAATTATACTACCCATAAAACACCTGTATCCTCTACAAGTGTGAATTTATTTCACTGCCAATCCTTAGTCTCAGAGTCTGAAATCTTCCCAGCCATGGAGGCCAAGTGTTAACAGTTGGTCCTGGTCATTTTCCAGATCAATGTTTTTACTGTTTTTCTTTTTCTTGCTGGATTGGTTGCTGTGTGTGTGTGTGTGTGTGTGTGTGTGTATGTGTGTGTGTGTGTGTGTGTGTGTGAGAGAGAGAGAGAGAGAGAGAGAGAGAGATGTGTACACACATATGTTATGCCTCTGGAGTTGAGCTAGTTGGTATAGAAAGTACGAGTGCCTCAGTCCCTTTGAATATTTGTTGATGTTCAGCTGTAAAAGAATTTGTCATTCTCTCTCTTTGAATGTACATGTTTGTACATCATGGACCAGGAGACAGGTCTCTTGGACCAATGGAATGGACAGACACTGTTTTTTATCTCCAATACATAGTGCAGTTCAGAGACAGTAGCATTTAACAATGTTTGTTGAATCAGTTAATAAGATTATGAAGCTGGGAGTCATGTCTCCTGAGCTTCAGCAACAAGCAAACTTGTACGTACATCCTTTCTGTGCTATTCTGTGCTAATCATGATCCAATTTATCTAAGTAATATTTTCCCTTGGAAGACATATTCTGCCCTAATAAAACCAGCCCTTCCCTCCAAAGTTAATGCCTATATCAGTAGGCCTAATTTCTCCGGAATTCCTGGACCATTTAGCTACAACGATCACTAGCCTATCAATCACAATACTGTTTGTGATACTTTTAGACTCTCACGGACTAATGTTATGCTGCCTAATACTGTGGCCACCAGCCACATTACGCACTTGACATATGACTGGCTCGAAATGAAGATATGCTATAAGTGAAAATACATACTGAATTTTGAACACTTAGTATGAAAAAATAATATAAATTTCTCATTAATTGCATTATATTTTGAAATGTAAACATGGGTATATACAATCAAATATATTGAAATTAATTTCACCTGATTCCTTTTACTCTTTTGCATGTGACTAGAAAACTTATAACACATGTGGCTTGTTTGCATTTGTGGTTCACATCTGTCTTTGGAGAGCATTTCTCTAAAGTCTCAATGAGTCTTCTGGCAGCTCCTGAATTTTCACTGTGTATCTTATTAGCTAAGTGACCTTATATAAGTTACTTAGCTTCTCTAATCCTTAGTTACCTAAGATACACAATACTACTATTTGCCTAGGCTTGCTGTAGAAATTACATGCTATGATGCTTTCAAATTCCCAATATAGAACTAGATTTCTCAATGATCTTTTCATATCACCACCCACTCACTCACCCGTCCTCAAATGCAATCACAAACTGGAAGTAAAGGATAATGCAGCTATTCTTACTGAGAAAAGGGACAACTCACCCTAACTGAAAATGTATTTGAAAAATTTAAATCCTTCAACTTTTCCTGCCCATTTTATATAGAGACCTTTTATAAACGCCTTCGAATATTGAAATTGGATACATGCCAGTTTACTCAAATTGCTAGTTAATAAATAGTGATCAGGTGATCTAATTAAAAATGACTGAACCAAGCAAGTGGAGAAAGCATAGATTAAACTGAAATCAATCAATCAATCAAGTAAGTACTTGCAGCATCTTTAGGCAGTAGAATTTCAAAGAAATGAATAAAAGCAAATAAATTAGCACTCAAATTATTAAATTCAAATTCTAAATAAGCTTTCATGATTATCTAGTGTTTCATGTTAGATTTACAACAGCAAAGATGTCATTACTTTTAATCCATTAACAGGGCTAACTTTAGGATAAAATACACAGTTAAGCCCCTGACAAAAATAATTTAAATGTATTTATGATCTTATTCATGTGGTGATTTTATCAGAAGATTTTTTGTCTGTATTACTCTAAGGCAATTTCAAACTTCTGGTAAGTGCTGTCAATTATAATGTTTGCTGTAAAAATCTGGGGTGGAAATGTGTGATATTTTGCATTTTATAGGGTTTTTTTTCACACCAACAAGAAAACTAAATTACCACAAGCATACATACACACTGAAGACTTATCTAGAAAACACCTGAAAATAGAACCCTTGTGTCTATAGTATTTAAAATGGACCCTAGTAAAATATCCATTAGTAGCAAAAACTTCTGACATTGGTTGCCAGGTTATACTGGCAGGAAGTGGGGAATGGTGGTGCAGGATAGGGGGGCCGATGCTAAAAATACTTATCTTGGAGCTTTACTCATATCCTTGATAAATGTTTTTAAACCAAGACATTTATTGCATGAGGAAATAAGACAGTACCTGAATATTTTCCTGACCCCCAAAGGCACCTAATCTACTCTGGACTATAGACTTCTAATTTCCTCATTTCAGCACTCGCTGTACTATGTGTTCACATACTAGAGAGCTGAATTAATTGGCACAGCTTTATAATGAAATAATGCAAAGACTATTTAGCAAACTCAGATATTTCCATATTTACTGAAGATGGTCTCCATGTGTTATTCAGTTGTAGGCAATTATTACAGGAACAATAATTCACGTACCAAAACTGCCTATTTAATTCAGAAAGACAGCAATTTGGACTTTGTTAAAAAGACACCTATGAACTTTTTAGGAGTTGCAGTTTGATAAATAGGTAATAGAAATGTGGTTTGCATATGGCCGAGGAGTGAAGAACAATCCCCACATAGGACTCTAGTGCAAACGTCAATACCTAAGACATTAAGTTAGCTGAAAATACCAACAAAGCTGACACCAGATTACTGAGCAAAAGAAGAAACAGACAATGAGGATTTGTCTTTTCATTTTCTCTAAGTACAGGTAAAATTGCCTGATCTGCTTACTCAATAACTTTAGACATGCCGATTTATTTTTTAATATACATGTGATGAAATTTTGAGACCTGTAAAGTACTTCTCTGGTAATTGAGAAATTAAGACATGTTCACTTAAACCCCATACACTATTGGGCACTTCTATTTGCTAATTTCACAGGTTTATTAGTCTGTAAATAGAAATAATTAAAATAGCATTTTAAAACCACAAGTCTCTGAACAAAAAACTGAGAGGAGGGAATGAGTCTGTGGGATAGCTCAGGGCTTTGGGATAATGAAAGAACAAATCAAACTTTTCTCTATCTTAAAGAGTGTGATTAATGCCATTGAAAGCACACTGGGCACCTCGGTATTGCCTGATATCAATCATGAAAACCCCAAATACTCCAAAGCCTCTTCTGGCAATACTTTCAACTCATCAGAAGCTACCGAGTAATGGAACTTTTCTGAGAAAGCCTGTCTTCATGTGATTTCCAACTCTGTTTCAATATCAAATAGACCTGAATGCTTATCGGATCTGATCCAAACTGCCAAGAGCTCTGAATTCTGCCCATCTGTCACTAGGTTATTGGTTCAAGACAATATTAAGACAAAGAACAAGAGAAAAAGTCAGTTGGAAAAAATTTTTTTCAACTTTCTACCCCTTTTCTTTATTGTCTATTGAACAGCAAATTATATGCTTCCAAACTCACGGGAAGTTAAATCTCAAGTTTCAAATCAACCACCTTCCCCCAGGAAGTAGTTACCAATAAAGAAAGAAAATTGTTTTAACTGCTTTTAGGCTACTCACTCATCTCCTCTTTTCTCTCTTCTCCTACCTTGTCTTCTCCTCTTCCCTCTCTTTTTCTCCCATTCAGTGCCTTTGATGTAAAAGAAGTGCCAAAAGTGAACACCGGGAAATTACAGGATATAAGATCTTTGCTGATTTAAGCTATTTCACCGAAGGAAAAGACAGGGAGTTTATAAAAAGTTAGGACAGAGTTTCATGTGAAGTGTGGCATTTGTATTAGCAGAATTAAAGGACCTCTTATTACAACGTTTTTTTATCTTACCTTGTGTCATTAAAATATAGGACACTGGCAGTAAAACTGAAAGTAAATATGCATGTATCTTTATCCGGGTAAGGAAGCCATAAATCTCCCTCACTGATAACAGCTGTACTACAGCTATCATTTGAATAGTGCAGCTGCCACAACAATATTAAATTTTATAGTTAAAAAGCAGTCAAAACTTTAATGTTACGGTGGAGGTAGATATATATTGCACTATAAATAAGCATCCTCTAATTGAAGAAATGAAGCACGTTTTTTTCTTAGACATACCATTGAATAGCGTATATCTTACCCACTGTGATTTGTCATAATAGAACTCAGTATAACTGGGCATCTCTAATACAAAAGTCTGATTTATGCTAATTAGGTTGGCTCTCATTGAGAAATATGAGAACTTGAAAACCTCTGGCCTAGGAAGCAAACTTTACCTCCATCTTAAAAACAAAAAACAAAAAAAACCAATGGATCTTTGGAGAGATTTGATGGTCTTTTCCTTCCATATATTTTTACACTTGTGGGTTTGATTGTCAGAGGTCAGAGGTAGGTGACATCTGGGGAAACTCAATTTGGCAAATGTTGAAACCTGAAATGACTAGCTCCAGAGCAGCTTATTCAGAGCCGTGCACTCTCAATCTAAAGATGACATCCTAGGATTCTCCTGCCTCTCTCTCAATGGTCTGTGGGATGTGGTTTCTGGGCTGGACGCTAAGCTGCCAATATAAAAGTTTAACTCTCCATGTTCATTTATTTTAAAGAAGCCAGTTTCTTCTGTGGGAAAATTGGGGGAGGTATGAATAAATACACACACACACAAAATATCTTAAGAGGTATTTTTAGATAAATTTTTGAAAAGACAAAGTTGTTCCTACTTCACTAGCTGGTCAGTTAATATCAAACAGAATGCTTAAGTGACATGGAGAAAAACATAAGACTCTGCACTTCCTCTTTGCAAATGTTTCAGATCACTCCATGAATGAGCAAAGGCAATTATCCCGTCCAGTCTTAAAATTCTGTTAGAGAAGCCCACCACACCTACGGAAGTCTTGATTTTACAATTCTGTGTGTGTGCCCATCACATTATGCTCAGTCAACTGGCATGCAACAATAATAAATTGACCTTTTTTAATTGGTGCACTCTTCCACTGTGCCATAATTGGAGCATTTGGGATCAGGGAAGCCATTCAAAGAAAAGTGTCCCTCCCGCTAGGTAATCTTAACCTTTTGTTCGTGGCATGACTACCTGAAATACAGACAGACTAGCTCTAAGATGGCTATAAATGAAGCAGAAACTGTAGAACCTAAAACTCCAGAAGACCCTGTGAGTGAAATGCCATCAATGACATCAACTCGTCGTTGGATTGTGTTGCTGTAAGAAAATCATGCAGAACTAAAAATTGCCTAGGTATGTTTTATATATCATGCCTCCTTAGCAGAATCTGTCCAAAGGTAGCAACTAGAAACACCAATCATGTTGCGTACATTGCAATCAGAACAGACTTACTGAACTGGATTAATTTCAAGTTCAATGGTACTGGTTTGAATTGTCCAAGAACATACATTGGCACATTTGAGATATTCGTGACATTGAATATTTGAGACAAGTCACCTTAACGAATATTTATTAAATTCCCACAGGTCTAGACCCTCAGATACATGATCAGTGTTGTACACTTACACAGATGTAAATAATGCTTAGTGTTTCCTCAAGGCCTGCATGTGATAGAAAAAGATATTTACATCTGTCTGCATACTCAGAGGATGAGCATTTAAGTACAAATTGCTCCTGGTTCTCAGGGAGGGAGGCAGTGGTTCATTGAAAGACCACCAGGGCATTTTACTAGACAGTGTCAAATACATGCTCTCATTTGATTGTCATAACCCCCGTGTGAGGAGATGTTATATATTTCCTGTTTGTAAATGGAATCCTGATGATCATTCCTGCCACTCAGAATGGGGAAGGAGGACTTGAAGATGAGCGGGTTTTCCATACACAGAAATGATTAAAATGATCTCAGTCTTAGCGATCAGCATGACCAGAGGCCCAAAGGCATGAAAACACCCAGCATATTTGAGCAAAAGTAAATGGTCTTGTTCCTGGTGCATGGAAGACAAGAGTATGGTAGTGGAGGAGACATTGGGTAAGTGCAGCACAGGAGAAGAGAGAAGAACAAAGATGATACAGCAAAGCCTCAGGGCATTACCTTCTGATTAATGCATTTGAAAATGGAGTCGTGGTCTAAAGAGGAAGTAAATGCAATTCGGAGGGAGGTAAGAATGAGATGTTAGGCCCTACAACTCAATAAATTGCAAAACACATCTCTCTCTCTTGCTTTGTTTCTGAGCTCTGTTACTATGTCTATGTTTAAACTGCATTCTCTATGAAATGATCATTTGAAAAAAATACTAATATATATATGTAGTCATATATGCATATACCTACACACCTGTTTTCTTAATTCTGGGCGGGGATTAGCCCTTCTCTGAACCAGAGCATACTGTCCCATGAAGCAGAATAAACACATAAATGAATGACTGTGAGTGTCTCCATGCCGTCCTAATATAATAAGCACCTTTGAAGGAGTATTCATTTTTTCAGGCCCCTCAGGGACCATTTACTGCCTGAAGACCATAAAATTCCCTTGTATCCCCAGGACACCTAGGAGATCTGACTCCCCATGCAAAAATATTGTTGAGGGCTTTAGATAAAAAGGAATAGTAAACAACAAAGCTACAGAAGAAAGAGCTCTCTGCCATCTCCTAAGCAAGACTCTGGGTACAGGAAGAGATTTCCTCTCTGTATTTTTGTAATTTAACAGTCAATGTGGTCACAAGTTTGAAATCAGTCTGGGTTTCCGTGGATGGAAATGCTCATGCATAGACGGGGAGTCTTGGAGATCCTCGATGGAGATAGGAACAAGGAGGGTTAGGGAACCTCTGAGTTGAGTCGGGAGCCATTCCCCAAAGACGTAGCCACTAGTAAATCATCTCATTTGAACTATAAAAATATTCAGGCCCATTGTCAGGAACTTGGTGTGATAAATCTTTCTGTTCCCCAACTTACTTTCATGAGAGACACCATAGCGTGGCAGCAAATACATCCAACAACGATTGCCAGAAAATGACAAATCTCTGCTATCTTTTGTCACATTGCTGTCTATGTTGCTAGTTTCATACTTACGAGCAAATTTTTACCTCAAAATAGGAAACACTGGCATTTAAAGAAATGCAGAAATTACTCACTTCCCTGGAATTCTGCATGACAAATTAGTACTATGCTTTAACTCTAATAAATGTAGCTGTAACAGAGTTTTCATAAACATTCTTGAGATGTTCTTCTGGAGTAGCTTTATTTTGGCACCCTACTTTTCCTGCTTAAACAAATGAAAAGGTTGGCTGATATTGTCAAAATACAGCACTTCTGTTCTGGTGAACTAAGAGCCATTTATTAAAATAATGTATTGATGCAGTGTCATAAAACACAAAATCATGTTTCTGCAGGAAAAACCTATTACCCTAAGCCAAGATTATTTTATTTTAAAAGAAAAATTATTACAGTTGCGGATTCTGAAAGCAAGATGATGTGGTTCCGACCTTGGCCCTGTAGAGGCTAACCAGGCAGCTTTTAATGCACCGTAATATGTTATGTAAAAGAGATATTTGTATAATTAACAAGTCTTTGTAGAAATGCATTAACTGAAAGTCGATTCTGGATCTCTTATGACTCAAAATAACTAACTTCATAAAAATACAAATGTGATTTCCTCTAGCTGTGGAGAGACTTTAAATAATACATAGCCACGTGTGGCAACCAAACACACACACTCAAAAACTCCTCCTACAAAGCCAGGGCTCTCCAGAGCTGAGCATTTTCCTGACGTCGTCTTAATCTCATCCTTTGTCACAGCTCTGTGCTTTTTGCTCTAAAAGTTTCTGCACTAAAAAGTGGGGAGGTGAAGCCATAGTTCAATTCAATTTATTTTTATATTGCCTCTCATACAAAGTCTCTCAAAACGCTTTACAGTAAGAGATAAAATAATCATATAACACTTGCAATTCGAAATAGCCACGATCACCCAGACAGCAAAGGGGTAAGGCTGTGTGCACAATCATGGGTCAAAGTCCCTGGCAAGGCACCCCTCGTTTAGAAACCGTATAAATGAGCGTTTCAGCAAAGTGACGTGGCCGTGTAATATCACTCGCCAAGCTCCACGTTCTCAAGGGAAGAGTGAGAAGCTTCATTTTTCTATTCACATAAAGCATTATCTCTCACAAACCTTTGGTGATCTCAACTGGTGACCAGTTTCCTCTCATATGCAAAACTAAAGAGCCAAAGCACAGGAACATGTTTTCTTTCTATCGTTGCCAATTACTTTAATCACACATGATTTATGGCTTCCTGGAAAGCAGTTATTCTAAAGCACCTCTTTGCATTGTCTGTTTTCCATATTTGGGCCCCAAGAGGTAAAAGGGAAAGACTAAAGTAGGTGGTATTTCTTTTAGTCAACCTATAGCACAGAAAAAAAGAAATGCTTGCACTTGAGACTTAAAAACTCAGAATGAATCACCGGCCCTCTGAGGCAGGAAGACAGAATGAGGGAGGGAAATAGAGAAAGAATTTGTGCTAGATAAGGCAGCCCAAATTAAATAAGGATTCCCATTGAAAATAAAAAGAAAACAAAAAAACAAAAACTAATGTCTGGAAAGGATAATGAAGAAGCCAATCCTGGGAAAAGGAAATTAGGTCAAATTGATATATCAAGTTTGTGCAGCACTTTTAATTTACAGGAGGGTTATTCTGGACTAGATGTAAGGAAATTGGAGATGTTACTGTTCTCTGAGAGTGATAGAGTTATGCAGTGTAAAAAGAACGTACAGTCAGCAGTTGAAAGCTACCACGTTTGCAAAGATGTTCTTTTACAGAGCGAGTAGCAGTGTGAAATCACCAGGCGCCAAAGTAATTCCCTGACACGCAGCGTCTCCCTCGAACCCCTACTCCAGTCTCATTACATAGTTCTTCAAGCATGGAGACGAAACATTCTTTGTCCAAAAACATATTTTTTTAAATAGTATAAAAATCAAAAGAAGCCTACGGCTCCAGAAGAATCCCCACTACTCGTATCAGTAAATAATCCAAAATTTATTTGTTTGGGAAACGTGTTTCTGGAAGGATGCGAACCTTTTTTATCTTCCATTTTTGCATAGAACCACATCTTTATAATACATAATAACAAACCGGCATCTACTGTAACTCATTTTTTGACCTTTTAATATTTCTGTCACTGATTGTCAGAGTTGAGAACTACTCTCTATCCTGAGGTGATAGATTATTTAATTAACCATTGACCTTTTCTCAACATTTGTTGACAATGAGCACAGTCCCATGAAAGCTGACTGCTTTGGGTATTGGTCAATTCTGTGTTGTTTATCAATACAAGGGTACCATTTTTGTAACTTCGATCAAATAACTAGAACTATTTTATGCTATTTATTTGCCTAAACTTATTTTCAAATGAATTCATGTACATTTTCTTATAACCATCTATTAGAAAAAGGACAGTAGGTTCACTATACCTTCTTAAAGCAAACTCCGTATCAATAACACATGCCAGATGGAACCTAAATGAGCCAACCTACAGAAAAAAAATCATGTTTTCTATTTATGAATCTTGTGGAAAAAGTTGCAGCAACTTGTTTCTAATGCTATCCATCTCTGCAGGTCCCCAGGTGAATCCAGCTTTTTTTTCTGGGGACTCAGATGCCCAGGAGAGTGAGGCAGACCTCTCAAAAAGTTCCTCTGATGATTGTTTATAAGTTCCATTCATCAGTAAATAAGGAGATTATTCCTGTATTTTTTTCCAAGGGTCTATTTTCCTTATAGAAGGTCCAAAAATTATGATAGATTTTGGCTAATTAAATAGTAAAATTAGAACCTTTGCTTCGAACGACTGCCTCGTTTGAGTACTTGTAGTGAATAACATCTTCATGTGTCCCCTGCACCCTCAATAGTTCTGCACATGCCTACTTCTTTCCAGAAAAGCTTTTCATCTCTGAAGCTGGGCGAGGCTTGCAGTGCTGCAAGCACTTCTGCAGAGTCCTCTGCTCCCAGGAGCAAGTAATGTGGTATTTCAGAGAAAGGAGAACATTTTCAGAGGATCCATTTTGGCTCTGTTGTCATTATTCCTATGTGTTCAGTTCTCAAGGATTGGTTTGAGGACATATCACAGGGTAAAGGAGTCAAGACGGTCCTGAGCTCAAGATCTTAGTTATCAATATTTTCCTTTCTGGGTGATACTGTGCATGTCATTTATCTTCTTGCTGTCTCCATTTTCCCATCTACAAAATGGGAATAAAGGTACCCCTCCCACTTACTGTGAAAATTGAATCAGACAATATACGCAAAACTCCTGACAACTAGTAAAAATTCATTAAGAAAAGCTGTTCCAGTGTGATCCTGAATTTTCTAGTTTGTCTTGTAGACATGGTCATTATCTTTGCCGAGTGAAATGCAATATATTAGAGATGTTTCAGCAACAACCGAAGTCCATTTCCATTTCCCTGGAGTCCACAGTGTTTAAAGACTTGACATTATGGAAGTATATTGTCTTCATTAATTTATGTTAATTTTTAATGCCAGTGTGGCAGTATGGCATAATATACACAGAAGCCTGTGTAATGTGTGTGTGTATGCATATATACAGACACACATGCACACACGCAGATATGCAGAGTTTTAACCCTATGAAAGCAGATTTTCACCAAAGCTTCAATCTAGGATATAATATCTAGCATTAATTGTAACAGTGGCTGTTTTTTGTTTGATAAGAAAAAAATCTTAAAACGAATAATGTTTTGAAATTAGCAAAAACATAGTGCATATGTTGATCCTATTTCATGAAAATGTGACTCTGAAGTTAAACTGTACAGCTTCACAGTTATGTCCAGAGAAGCAGCACATGCAAGCTGTGCTTGTTTGTTTCTTTGTATGTTTGTTAATTATGCATTTCCTTCAGCATCTATCAATTTCCCTTCAAAGCCAAAGAGTTTATCTCCCATTAGAATGGATCTATATGGGCATATCGTCAGACATCTAGATGGTTAAGTTGCACATTTGATACACGGATGACGTTAATGTAACATCATGATGGGTATCTATTAGCACGCACATCTCTGAAGTATAGACTCTCTAACGTCTGAGACGGTGGCTGCCCTGTCCACGTCGGTGTCAATCCACGCCAGAATCATGCGAATGAACAAATGTGACAGGAGAGGGCTGTACCAATTATAGATGAAGGGACAGTATCAACTCCCACTGTTTGATGTGATTTATTTGGCGGTCCCTCTGCATTTGTAGGCAGCAGATTGTAGCTGTTTATGAAGTGACAAATGGTACTCAGTGACATTGAATGACTTCTGTAATCAATTTAACTTGTCTAAAAAGTGGTCATGAATTGTGGTATTCGTCGAATGTCAGTGAATACAGAAAAGATTGAACTTCTTGCACTAAAAACATGTATTCCAAATATAAACCCTAAAGAGTGAGAGAAATGAGTGATAAAATGTTTGTTCTAATGACAATTTTTAAAGGAGTACAAAAAAACAATATTTTAAAAGTTTTCACTTGGATTTTTTTCTCAGAGAAATGGCACTTTTTATTGATTTAAGAGAGATGATTTTTCTTGTTCCATTTTATTCTAGGGCACATAATTATCTACACAAATATGTAATTCTCTGGTGGAAAAATTTTTTAAAAATTTAATTAGGTTTGTCAATGAAATAATTGAGGTTGCTATTATATAAAAAGCCTTTTGGACTTATGATTCCAGATATCGACTAAAGTTTTCAATTATTGTTTTGCCCTTTTAAATAAAACAATTTTGGTGTAAGTGACTTTATTGATGAATTTATTGAATTCATTATAAAATTTAAAAATATAATTACCTATTATGGATGGGTTAGATCACATAACCAGAAACTGCTTCCTTTTAACACTGCAGATATATATACACTTTTAAACTTATACATATTTCAAATAAGGCTTTTGTATCACACATATAACTAATACAATGGAATAAAATCACAGGCTGGGTTAACCTTACGTAAGTTTATTTACATATTTATTTCAACTTATTAGACGTAGGTAGTCTTTTACATGCTTAATACAAACCACTACTGCTATAAGCCAAGAATGATTTTTTCCTATCTTTGTATTATTCAAATTTATTAAACAATATTTCACATTTGTTTGACACAATGTCAAACTCAGGACTCCTAAAGAACTGCTGCAGCTTTGGAACTGTTATGCTTTCTTGGACTTTAATCATTTTTGGCAAGGCTCCATTTCCTGTCAGAAAGTGAAACAGCTTTGGAATGTCATTTTCACGAAAGAAAACAGAGAGAATCCGAGAGGAAGTTCTCCTCCACTCCAGATCCCCTAAGATACTCAAACACGCTCACAGGAGGGCTGGAATACATCAAACATTAGCAGAGGGAAAAGGACACAATTTTCCCACATTAAAATACATGGATAAAGTTGAACTTCTGCTAAAAATAGTTCCCATGACTAATCCTATTAAGTTTAAAAAATTGGGCAGTATCCTCCCTGAAGCAGAATTACTCTCTGCCACCACACTCTGCTATCCGCCCGCCCCCCACACCACCCCCCTGAAGCCAGCAGCCCCTCAATATTAGGCCCCCATCTTTCCCTTTGTAATGACATTAGGGAAAAAGGAAGAGAGAAAGAGATTGGGGAGTGCCTTTTTTCTGGGTCTCAGATATCAAAGGAAACCAAAAATAAGATATGAAGATCAAAATTATCTCAGAATACCAACGGTCTGAAAGAGCAATACGCCGTTCTTAGTAGATCTGCAATGTTTTCCCACTCACTCTTGGACTCCCTCAGTGTCCCCAGGGAGCAGCGAGATTGCAGAAAGCAAACGAAGATTACTCTGAGCTATGCCCCTTCAAGGCCTAGAAATGGATGCACAAATCAAGCAGCAAAATGTAAAAATCTCTCCTCTCTTGGACTTGCAAGCCCCTGATTTTTGCCTCATGTGACAACCTTATTAACTGGAAAAGGAAGGGATGAAAAAGGTCGCTGAAAAAGTCCAGCCAAGCTGAAAGATCCTGAACCAAGTATACATGTTGTTGTCCAAGAGAGAGGAAGCCATCGGTACGCTCACAGTCCTGCAGTTCATGCAGATAATCAATGTTACTCTGGTCTTTTAGGGAGGCAGATATGGGAATACAAAGGAGTCTTTGCAGAAGGAGTCATTAGGTACCATGATATTGGCATATGTTAGCTAAGTGATTAGCAATGGTGAGGTTCAGCTGCAATGAAACCTAAACCCAGCTGATGCCATTAACACGCTGGATCTAATGAACCCCACAGACCACATTAAAGCAGAGAAAGCAAAACGACAATAGGAGAATGGCTTTTAATGAAATCATCAATCCAGAAAAGGAGGGAGATGTATGTCATCTAAGAAATCTTTGTGGAACCACTGGACGATTACTTACTAAAGCGCTGGTTTGAAAGAGCAGCCAGGTAACCTACCCTTAATTGTGACACGACACTTTAGAAACTATCTGTGTTTTTTAAACGAAATGGTGTATCTTTCCAGGTTTGCGTTAGCATGGAGAAAATGAATTGACCAACTGAATAAAGTTTTCCACATTGTCCCACTGTAGTGTGCAAATGCAGATAGCTGCATAGCCATAAAGATCTTTTGCTATAGATTGTAAATCAAATCGTACGCATTTGAGCTAATCCATAATTCACAGCCACTTAAGTGTTAGATCTTACCTTGTATCTATGCACTTCATTGAAAACTGTGACCTAGAGCTCCATCAACGTGCAGTCCTGTCCTGAGAAGATTCATTCACCTTTAAGCTGACCACATTTTTCAGTTTGCCTTGCGTGTATCAAAAGTGCTGGCTTAACAGTGACCCAGAGCAACTGAGAGGAAAAATTTGAAGTTTACCAAAGAAAAGTAACTCTCTTAGGTTAACAGGTAGTATAGTGAGTAGTTAAGAATGCGGGAGCTGTAACCACACTGCGTGGGTTTAACTCACAGCTCTGCTACTTACTAATTCAAAGTTGTAATTTCTGTAACTACGTTGGGCAGAGAGAGAAAGGACATAAGCAGTTAAGGCAGACAAGGAAGGATTGAAAGCAGCAAGAAATATTTTTTCTTTCTCTTTTCAGCATCAGCGCTGTAATTCTCACAATGTTGCTCTTGATTTAGTTAGTGAGTTAGGAAGTTAGTTAGCAAGTCAGTTAGTTTTGGCCATGGCCTTCTATGGATATACGTGGTTTGTCCTCTGCCTGAACCATCCAAAAACAAATCTGAATCACTGTCCCCTGAGACCAGCAAGATCCAGAAGACTATGAATTCCAACTTTCAGAAACTTTGTGCAAAGCATGTATGTCAACAAATAGAAATAATTAGCAAGGATAAACCACCACGCTGTAAAGCAGAAACATTCCAGAAAGGTTGCAATTTTATAAGCCATTTATAAAAGTTTCAGGGCAGCATGACCCACACTCAGGGAACTTCAGGTTTCTAT
>RJWJ010023809.1:0-25444 GCA_004363605.1 Indri indri | reverse complement strand
TAGAGTTTAAGATCCTTGAACAATAGTAATTGTATCTTATTTGTCTGAATCCTTAGACTAAGACCCCTTTGTGCATAGTACAAAAAAGATGCTCAAGAAATGTTCAAAAACTGAATGTATAAAGTCATGAAAGAATGCATTTAGGAGAAAAGATGGGGTAATTAAGAAGAGAGATTCTTAACTGGAATATCTATGTGGAAAGAATATTACAGGCCTACTGTGATTTTCACTATTCCAGGGGTGGAAGGATGAGTGTGTGTGTGTGAGGCAGGAGGGAGCAGGGAGAGAGTGTGTTTAAATTTTTATTTAAACTGTATAATTTAAAAGCCATATGAGAGTGAAAAGTCATGATTTTGATGAGAAACTATTAGGAAGTTTTTACAGCAGGAACTGAAGTCAAAATTAATATCAAAGGCAATTTATTGGTAGTTGATATTCATCAAGGAACTGAGATGTGGGAAACAAGTGCAAAGCATATTCGTAGCACTTTAGCATCTTATAACTCATCTCTGGAAGGAATGTATCTACTTCTGCCCCCCCTTCATCCTCCCCCACCCCCCCAAAAAACTATAAACCCTTTCATAGCGATAATTGCATTTTGTTTTCTTGATCCCTCAGTATGGCAAGCATGGTGCTTAGAATATAGTTTTATAACAATTTATTTTAGGTAATGAATATAAGTCTATTGTATGAACTGCACAGCTGAATGAAAGTGGGACAAAAATACAAAGATTCTAAGACTGCCATTTACCCATGTGCCCTGCTGAGATGGGTGACTATATATTGTGGACTTTATGGATGATTTTACAATATTCTGCTATCTTGTCAGACTGATGTTTCTATTTTTGCTTGGGGAAACAGCCACCATATACCTATTACTCTGTGGCTGCTGTTGAGAGCACTTAGTAGAAAGCATTGGACTAGAAGTTTTGACATGTGGAGGCTTTTCACATAAAATATTGGATTATTAAAGCTGGAGAGGCCTGTAATAAAATGCATGGTTAACTTTTTCATTTCATAAAAGGGAATACAGTTAAGCAGCAAGATGAACTTGTTCGAGGTACCACAGCTATCAAGTGGCATAAATAAGATACTGTTGTTTTTAGACTACAGAAACAGGCTGTTTCTTTCAAAACAAGCTGTGTCATTAAGGGCACGGAATTTGCTTTGGTTTCATCTTAAAAATTCTTCAGATACTGCTTCTGTGTAAAATATCTTTAAGACATACATATTACCAGCTTACACTTTGTGACTTCATTGTGTCATCTGACCAGAGTTACTAAATTCGTCAGTTACTAATGTAACTGAGTGTCTGCTATGTGTAAGGCACTCTTCTAGGTGCTGGAGAGACAGCAGTCATGGAGCGAACGTTCTAGGGCAGTGCTGTACAATGGAACATTCTGCAGTGGTGGAAATATTCTAAATCTACTGTCTATTACTGCAGCCTAGTCACATGTGGCTATGGAGTACTTAAAATGCTACTAGTGGAAAAAGTTACCTATCAGGTACAATGCACACTATTTGGGTGATGGGTACACTAAAACTCCACTTCACCCCTATTCAATTCATCTGTCTTACAAAAAAACATTTGTACCCCCAAATCTATTGAAATAAAAAGTTACTAATGGGAATGAGAAAGCAAATTTTTTGATATTTAAACTAGTTTAAATGGAAAGACCTTGACTAGTCCTGAGATGGAAAGCTATTGGGAGGTTTTGAACAGAGGAGACACATCATCGCACCTTGAACAAGATCATTCTATTGCTTTGTTGGACAATAGGCTGTGGAAGGACAAGAGTGAAGGAGAGATCAATTGGGAGGCTATTGGAGTGGTTTGAGAGAGGCAGGATGGGTGGCTTGGATTCAGATTTTGACAGTGGAGACTATGAAAAGTGGGCAGATTTCAGAGTTTTCAAGCTGACAGGGTTTATTGATAGATCAAATATGGATTATGACAGTGGGGAAGAATCAAGATGGCCTTCATGGTTTTGGACAAGAGTAACTGGAAGTTGACTGTGTAGATGGGGAAACTATAGGAACAGGTTTGGAGTATGTAGAGTGGGTAAAACCAAGACTTTGATTTCAGTATGTTACTTTGAGCTAAATGGAGATGTTAAATAGGCATGTACAAATCAAGAGTTCAAGAGAAAGTTCTGGGCTGGATATATAGGTTTGGAAGTTCTCATGTAGATGGTGTTTAAAGTCATGGAACTGCATGAGGTCATGTATGGAATACATGTAGGTAGTATTAAATAAAACTTATGGGAGGCCATTGATTAGACGAGGCTCCTGCGCCAAGCCTAATACCAAACCAATATGGAGTTTAATGTAGTTAATTGCAGGAGGCTCTGTACCCAGTTAATCTGTCTACACCAGACTTCATTTTCCTATAAATACTGTCAGATCATGTTATTGGTTGGCTTTTTCTCAACCTTCTCTGATTTGTAGGACTGTCTGATTCGTGACTCTGTTTTGTGCTTCCTCCCCCCAACCCCCTCTAAAATAAACTCAGTCAAAATTTAAACTTGTCCAGGGTTTCTTCTGTTTAACAATAGAGAAGTCTGAGGACTAAGCTCTGGAACATGTTATCATTTAGAGTTTGAGAAAATGACTTAGGATTTAGAATGTGGGAAGATGAAAGGATGTGTTTGAGAATGGTTTCTAAAAGCCAAGTGAACAAAAATTCTCAAGACCAAGAACTTCAACTGGATTTGGCCAATGTGGGGTTCACTGGTGACCTTGGTGAATGTATTTTTGTGGAGTTGTGGGGATAAAAGTCTGATTGACATGGATTCCAGAAAGCATGTGAAGAAAGAGAAATTGGAGATATATAGTAATACAGAAAATTAATTCAAAGAATTTTGCTTTATACTTGTGTGAAGAAAGTTGAAACTAGCTGGAGGAAGATGTGTGATCAAAAGAAGACTGATTTAATGATGGCAGAAACGATGACTCTAATGGAGATAATTCAGCAGAGGAATAGAAATTGAGGAGGCTGGATAGAAAGATCATGATGATGACTGAAAAGTAGTTGAGAGTGAATGAGTAACAGGTAAGTAGAGATGTCAGCTCTTAGATAGGAGCTGGGAAGTTTTTTTGTAGTTTTCATAGTGCCAGTTCTGAACTTTTTTGTTAAATTTACTCATAAATACATTTACAATAGCATCCAAAAGAATACGTTTTTCTTCATTTTGGGGTGGTTTACTGCTAGTATGTAGAAATAAAACTGATTTTTGTATGCTGAGCTTCCTCTCTGCATCCTTGCTAAAAACTTGCTTGTTTTAATAGTTCTTTAGTGAATTATTAGGATCATGGCATCTGCAAGTAGAGATAGTTTTACTTCTTTTGGATAGCCTTTCTTATTACATTTTCTTGCTTAATTATCCTGGCTAAAACTTCTAATACAATGTTCAATAGGTGACTGTGGATTTCCTTGTCTTATTCCTGAGTGTAAAACGAAAACATTCACTGTTTCGCCATTACGTATGATCTTACTGTGGGTTTTTCACAGGTGAGTAAGTTCTCTACTGTTTCTAATTTTTTGTGTGCTTTTCTTCATGAAAGGGTGTTGGATTTTGTCAAATGAGTTTTCTGCATCTATTGATGTATTGATGTTCATGTGTTTTGCCCTTTATTAATATAGTGTTACATTGTTTTTTTTGTTTTGGTTTTTTTTTAGTATGTTGAACCAATCTAGTATTCCTGGCATAAATTCCAGTTGGTCATGGTGTGTAAAGTCTTTTTATGTGTTCCTGAATTTGGTTTGCAAGTCTTTTGTTGAGAATTTTTGCATTCGTTTTCATAAGGGATATTGGTTTATAATTTTCTCATGATGTCTTTGGTTTTGGTATTAGGGTAATACTAGTCTTACAGAATGAGTTGGGAAGCATTTCCTTCTCTATCTTTTTGGTAAAGATTGTGAGGAATGGTATTAAATGTTTCTTAAGGTTTTGGCATAATTAACCAGTGAAGTCATCTGGATCTGGGCTTTTCTTTGTGAGAAATCTTAGAATTATTAATTCAATTTCTTTGTTATAGGACTATTCAGATTTTCTATTTTTAAGACAACTTTCTAGGAATTTGTCTATCTCATCTGTTTTCTAATCTTTTGGAATATAGGTGTTCATAATTTTATATTCTTTTGTTTCTGTAAGGCTGGTAGAAATGTCACCACTTTCATTCCTGATTTTACTAATTTGAGACTTTTGTTAGTCTAGTTAAAGTCTTTGGGTCAATTCTGTTTCTTTGCAAAGAGCCACATTTTTAATATTTTCCTATTCTCTAATTCTCATCTTTTATTTACTACTCATGTCTGGTTTAGCTTTAGTTTTTTATTCTTTTTCCATTGTCCTAAGGTGGAAAGTTACATTTTTGACTTAAGAATTTTCTTTTTTATGTGGGCATTTACAGTTATAACTTTTCCTTTTAGTACTGCTATAGCTGTATCCCATGAGTTTTTATATATTGTCTGTGTTGTCATCGCAAAGTATTCAAATTTTCTAGTGATTTGACTTACTGGTTTTTAGCAGTTTATTGTTCAATTTACACATATTTGTGAACTTCTCAACTTTCTTTCTATTATTTCTAATTTCATGTCACTCCATAAATTAATATTACTATATTAGAGACAAATTTTCTCAGGAGTTTTGCAGGGCTTTGCCCTGAAGGAATATGTGAATGTGTTAGTTTGCATATCAAAAGCTGCTCTACCTCAGGAGGGCATCTCAAAGGTCAGAAGCAGCTGCTTTCCAAGGTGACACTGCAGTCTCAAACCCATGGTTCTAGCCTGCTTTGAAGGACAAAGCATGGTCTGCATGGACCCATGGGATGAGAGCTGATCAAAGAATGTCTGCCCAAGAGACAGACACCTGTGGCTAAAAACAATTAGCCCAAGGGACAGTTCCTGCTTGACTTCTGATCACCTGTCTCTATTTGCAATAACTAGATAAAGTAATATGGAGCCACTATATCTGTTTAACCCTTCTGTTAAATGATAGCTTTATCTTAGAACTTAGAAGTTTGTCCTTGAAAGATTTTATAACCAGAATTAATTAAGGGATCTATGGAAGCTTTCTGAAAGACTTTTAACCTAAAATGAACTACCTGTTATTACGTAAATCTGTTACCCCTGACAACCGATCTCTGTACCTATAAATACCCGTGTGAAACTTTATTCTGGGCCTCACAATTGATGGGGATATTTGTGAGGACCCCCAAGTACCCCTGCTTTGCTTTTCCTATATAAATATGTAAAACTATACCTTTGTCTCTGTGTATTCTTTTATTTCTATTACTTTCCATTTTCTGTTATTTTCTTATCCTTTGCAAAAACCCCTGACTAAGGGACCCGATATTTTGCTGGGAGCATAGCTAACTCCCCGCAATTTCATTCTGTGATAATTAGACAATATACTTAGTATGGTTTCAATCCTTTAAAATTTAAATCTTGTTTTATGGCCTAGTATATGGTCTGTCCTGGAGAATGTTGTATACACATGTGAGAAGAATATGTATTCTAGTGGTCGGGTGAGTGGTGTGTTCAATAGACGTTAGGTTTGTTTGGTTTATAGCGTTTTTCAAGTCTTTTCCTAGTTCTGTCCATTATTAAAAGTGGAATATTGATGTTTCTATTATTGGATTGTTTCTTTCAGCTGTGTCAATTTTTACTTCATGTATTTTGGGGCTCTGTTTTAGGTGAATATGTTTAATTCTTGTATCTTTCTGATGGAGGTACCCTTTTCATTATTAGATGTACCTATTTATCTCTAACATTTTTATTTTAAGTATCTGTTCTTGTTAGTATAACTATTTCAGCTTGATTATGGTTGCTATTTACATGATGCATCCTTTTCCAAACTTTTAAATTCAACATATTTGTATCTCTGAATTGTAGTTTTCTATTGTATGCAGCATATATTTGGATTTTTAAAAATTCTGTTTGACCATCTCTTTGATCACATTGTCTAATCCATTTATGTTTAATGTATTATATAGTCGGGTTCATGTCTGCCAGTTTACTTTTTTTTTTTTATGTCTCCTTTGTTTATTTATCCTTACTGCTTTATTTTGCATTAAGTGAATATTTTTTATTGTGATGTTTTAGTTCCTTAAATTATATTCTCACTTGAATTTTGAGTTATGTTCTTAGTGGTTGTTCTAGGGGCTATAATATACATATAAACATTTACTTCAGATTTTTGCTACCTAATTTCAGCGAGATATAGAAACATTACTCTCATGGCTGTATTCTTTTTGCCTTTTTTGTTCTATTATTGTGCATATTATATCTACATGGTTTTAAAATCCAATGGTCCATTGTTACAACTATTACTTTATATTTCTTCATTTATATAAGCTGAAGAAAGATGAGCAAGTATATATTTACAGAATTTGTTATATTAACATCTTTCTTTGCCATTTTTAGTTCATTTGTTACTGTGGATTCTGGTTGTCGTCTGGTATCATTTCCTTACTCCAGTATACCTTTATCCCTATCTACCTTCTTTCTGCTGTTTTTTTGTCAAATATATACAATTCAATGTGTTACAGGCTAATCAGTTAGCTACGTATCTGTTGTTTAATACATTTGCTTTTAAAATCAGTTAATATAAGAAGGCAGAAAGATGCATGTATACTGTCTTTTATAATCACCTATTACCTCTTTGGTGCACTTTATTTTCTCATGTGAATTAGAATTGTCCGGGATTGATTTCTTTCAGGTTAAAGAATATTTGTTATTTTTTGTAAGATGAATTCGTTAGCAAAGAATTGTTTTCTGTGAATGTTTATTTTGCTTTTATTTTTGAAATGTTGGTTTTGCTGGATATAAAGTCTTTGATAGTTCTTTTTCTTTCTTTCAGCAGTGACTGTCACCCCACTGCCTTCTAGTTTCCATTGTTTCTGATAAATCCCTTGCTAATCTTATTGGTATTCTCTTGTTAATGATAAATCATGTTTTTCTTGCTGCTTTCAAGATTTTTTTCCTTGTCGTTGGCTTTTCAGCACTTTTACGGTATGTCTAGATGTGGATTTGTGTTTACTCTTAGAGTTCATTGAGGTTCTTGAATGTGCAGACTAACTTGTTCTTAACTTTGTGAAATTTTCAGTCAGAATTTTTTGAAAATTTTTTTCTACTTCTTATTCTTTTTTCCTTCTGGTCCTCCCAGTACAAAATTGTTTGTGTACTTAATGGTGTCCTATGCTATCTGAGGCTCTGTTCATTTTTCTTCATATCTTTTTCTCTCTGTTCTTTGGATTGCATTATCGCTATTGATCTAACTTTAAGTTCATTGATTCTTTGCCAGTTCAAACCTATCATTGAGCTCCTCTAGTAAATTGTCTTAGTTATACTTTTCAACTCTACAATTTGTTTATTTTTAAAACAAAATCTTAATACTCATGATACTGTCACATCTTACATGTACTTCTTTAGACATGATTTCCTTTAGTTCTTGAATGAATACACACACACACACACACACACACACACACATACATACACACATACTGATTTGAAGTCTTTATCTGCTAAGTTTGACATCTGGGCCCTCTTATAGGTAGGTTCGGTTCCCTGCTTCTCCCCACCCCCACCGTTATGTATAGGTCATATTTTCCTCTTTGGATGCATGTCTTGTGGTTATTATTTATTGTTGAAATGGTACATTTTATATAATGTTTATATAAAATCCAGTTCCAAATACTAATTCTCTCCCTTCTGGCCACCTGGGATTTATTGTTGTTTGCTTATTTGTTTGTGATTTGGCTGGTCTGTTCTAGAGAAATCCTTTTCTTCTACAGGGAAAAGCTTCTGATGCTACTTTTCAGAGGGTGGAGACTTGTGTATTTGCATAATCACCTTGGGATGACAGTGCTTTTAGCAGGGCTGTCTTTGATTGTCTCCTTCCCTGATCTGTCTACTGCTGCTTTTTTGGTTTCACACCTAGCTGTTAAACATCACACATTGCCTGCTTAATTGCTCAACTTTATTTTTAACAATGCCTGGACATAAATCCCTCTATAGTCTGATTTAGTCAAATTCTAGCCCTTTTGTGGGGGTAGTTTTTGAGGCCAGTATTTGAGATGTGTTTTAATTCCAGAAGAGCTCTTGTTAGCTATATTTTCCTCTGGCTTTCACTGGTAAGGTAGCTGGCCTTAGCTTTTTGCTCTCATGTAGCTACCAGCCACCTCCTCTTAATTGTTTACCATGATAATCTCTTTTTTTTTTTTTTTTGAGAGTACATTTGGGCTTAAACTTCCCCCACACTACGTTCCAAATAAATTAAGTTCCCTTGGGGATTGCTTCATAGCTCTCTATCTCAGATCTTTTCTCCCTCTGTGAAGAATCACCACATTGCTGCTTTGAAGCTATGAGTGGACATGGTGTACTGTTTTTCTTGGAGTGACACTCCTATTTCGTGATTAGGGCACTGCATGGGGCAGTAGAAGACTTTGGTGTTCTATTTTTGTCTCTTATTCTGGCATGGAAAATTCTGCCTTATGTGTGAGCTACAAAAAGGGTGATCAGGGCCCTAGTATTCACAGCCTACCATGTCTGGGGCAGATCTCTGGGGGGAGGGAAGTTATGTAGGGGGGATGGAGGAGCACAACCTCTTGGCTACACTTACCTGTATTTCAGCCTCTGTACTATAGTGCTGCAGGGGATGGAAAATGCACTCTTCCCCTCCCACTAGGAGTCTGGGAGAGAAGGGGCCCCATCTTTTCAGCCATACCTACTCGAAGTAGAGCTTCCATTACACATAGCTGGGCGGTGGATGAAAGAACCATGTCATGGCTCAAGTACTCAGTTCCCACCAAGATTTAATAGATTTTCTTGAAGAAATGTTTATTCATTTGCTGAATGCCCTTGGGACAATTTTCAGAGGCATCGAATGGTTGTTTTCTAAAATACTTTTCACTGGTTTTCTCACTGGGGAGAGAGTCTGTGGAGTTCCTTACACTGCCGTTTTGGGTGTCTCATGTTCTCTTTTAAATATTTTTTTACTTCATGCCCTGGCACAGAATTCTAATAGTACCTATACATAGTTGCAATGGAAATTTAACTTTGTTGAAAAGCAGTGCACATTTGTGTGTATACCCATGTTTCTTTCCTGTCTTGTCCTCCAACTCCTGCTGATGAGTGTTAGGCTTGACCAGTTGGGCTTGCTCCCTACCTGCCTTTCACATACTTGGACACTGCTCCCTCTTTGTCACCTCTGGTTGTCTCCTCATTTTTGCTTTTATGCCCAGGCTTCGCATTTCTACTCGAGGCATCGGAAATGGTGACACTATTTGTAAACTGTCTACTTGGCTCATCCGGTAGCTTTGATTTTCAGCCAATCCCTTGGATTTTGTAAACCAAAGTGTGGATAGTTTATCTAGCTCAGATGTTGGTCTCAGGATAACACTGGTTCTATTTGTGTATTAGCTTCATGTGCTGCAACTCCCATGTAGTAATTGTGTGGAAGAAAGGAAACTTTGGACTCAATATAAGAAGATTTGGTTAAATGCCTACTATAGAACCCTATTTTTAGGCAACTTTACCAAGGTAGTGGTGGGGCAATGACCTTCAGGACTGCATTACAATGAGACTCCATTAAAGGTAAACGGAAAAATTGTCAGACATGAAGCTCTCTCTTTTTAAATAAAGTTTAAATGTATCTATTAATGAGACAGAGCTTTCATCACAGCAGTTGGAATCAATGGATATTTTGCCTGAGGAAACATTTCATGGAGTCTGTTTGAAAGGAATTGTTTTTCACATGAATTAGAGCAAGACATAAATTCATGGTTATTTAGGTTGTTGAGACTCATTTTGAGGATCTTGGGGAACTTGTTTGTTCCCTTAATTATTTAATGTGTAAATCTTACAAAGGCATACTAATGAGTAAATATTAATTTGCAATCCGTTTCAATTATTTCACAATAGTCTTTTCCTTCTTGTTTCAGGGTATACCCAATTGTATATTCACATCCTTTTTTAGTATTGACCTTAGCGACTGTGGTGAGAAGGATTTTTTTTTTTTTTTTTTTTTTTTTGAGACAGAGACTCGCTCTGTTGCCCTGGCTAGAGTGCCATGGCATCAGCCTAGCTCACAGCAACCTCAAACTCCTGGGCTCAAGCGATCCTCCTGCTTCAGCCTCCCGAGTAGCTGGGACTACAGGCATGTGCCACCATGCCCGGCTAATTTTTTCTATACATATATTTTTAGTTGTCCAGATAATTTCTTTCTATTTTTAGTAGAGACGGGGTCTCGCTCTTGCTCAGGCTGGTTTCGAACTCCTGAGCTCAAACAATCCGCCCGCCTCGGCCTCCCAGAGTGCTAGGATTACAGGCGTGAGCCACCGCACCCGGCCGGTGAGAAGGATTTTGAGCCTATGATAAAAAACAATTTTCACCTCTTAGTGTATAGAACTATAACACAATGAAATTGATTTCTTTTGACCTGAAATAATTTGAATTGTGAACCAAATACTTGTTCAGATTTTCTTGAGGTAGCTTGTATGAGTAAGATCTACTTTCAAAAATGAGATACAGATTTCAGAGTTTCACTTTAAAATACTCTTTGTGAAATAAACACTAATTGCCTTCTTTTTGTTCTTTAGGCAGCAGGAGCAATTCGACCTCTTGTATCTACTGTCATCAGTCCATCTGCTGATGGTTGCTTAGACCACTCGCTAGAACGTGCTATGCACAGAGCAAGTGAAATGCCGCAGGCTTTTCTATTTGATGTGATCTATGAAGCATATCAGCAGGTAAGAATCCTGGCTTTTAGAATAAGCTGTTATTATGTCAGTGGTTCCCTAAACCACTTCCACATTTGAAGAATTCTAGAAGAACTCATGGGACTCAGCATACAGCCGTACTCAAGGCTAAGATTTATTACAATGGAGTATGAAGGATACACAGCTGGTTCAGAAGAGAAGGACACAGGCAGAGTCTTGAGGAATCCATTTGCAGGCGTCCTTATGCTTTTTGCCTCCTCCGAAGGGTCACAGAAAGCATACCCTCCCCGCTAGCAATGAGAATGCAGCAACATGTATATGGAATTACATGTAAAGTGCCTGTCACTAATCAGTACTTGGAAAGCATACATTGGTTTGGCACAAAAAGGCAGGCCATCTTGAAGCAGGGGATTACAGGTTATAGGTGGGTTTAAAGATTCTTTGATTTATAATTTGTTTAAGAAATGAAGCTTTGTCTAAAGGCTTGTAATGTTTTAAGTTAAGGAAGTCTGTTAATCAGAGACAAGCCACCAGACATATACTGGACATACACTCAGACTCAAGTGATCTGTTAAGTAAATTGACCTGAAGATGTGGCTTAACCTTTGTCTTACATGGCCTCATACTTGTTAATGATTTTATATCTTTCTGTTACAAAAAATAACTCTAAAAAGGGAGGAAGGCATGAGGAGGCATATCTGACCTCCCTTCTCATGGCTAGTAATTCAGCTTTAGGATTTTTCTGAGGTCCCCTTGGCCAAAAGGTGGTCCATTCGGTAACCTGGGAAGGCTTAAGATTTTATTTTAGTTCACATATGTGATGTTTCTATCCAGGGAAGACCATTAGAGATTAAGCACCCAAGATGTTGGGTAGATTGTACAGATATTCTCTGCCTAGTATTTAATACGTGCAAAAATTCTAGATCTCCAGAAGGAAGGTAGATATTCAGCATAAACCATATTGTTTATGCAAATAGTCTAGGCACAGTGAACCATTCTTACCAGGGAACTCTCAGATGATAACTGAGGGGCCTGCCTTGTAAGCAGTTCTTTTTAAGGTCTGCTATGGTAAGTTTTCTGCTCAGCTCCTTAGACATTTCGCAAATTAAAATTTTATTTGAAGGTAAGTAACTTTAAAAAAAAGATCATGTAATTCAGTAATGTTATTGGATTACCTTTGTTTTGTTTTGGAGACTCTTCTGTACTTAGCTTTACTGCTATTTGTTTGCATATTTGAGTAATTTTGGATAGTGGGCTTGAGGAAAAATTCCCAATGAAATACAAGTTAGAGCAGCTTATCCAGTGCATTATTTAGCCTGCAACAGGAGGTGAGGAAAATTTAGCTATGGGGATAGAAGAGTGGCCGTAGGGATGAGAGGGTTATGTCCCAGAAGGCTGGTGAAGAAAGTGCTTTAAGAATGATTGAACAACTGTGTTAAATGTTGCATAGGAGTTAAAAGCACTGAGAACTTAAGCCATAAGCCTTAGCAATGTGAGGTCACCCATATTTGAGGGGAGTAGTAGATATGAAAACCTGGTTGGAATTGATTTAAGAGAGAATAGTGCCAATTTCTGGAGGAACTTTCATGTATATTGAGCAGAGAAATAAATGGAAGGGGTAGCTGAAAGCAGTTATAGATTGAGTTTCATTATTCTTTAAGGTAGATGATATAACATCATGTTTGTCAGGTTTGGCAATCGCTTTCTGTGTTCTTAGTTCTTGGTGTGCTCTTGGCCGAAGAATGAGCAGACACCAAAATAAGGCAAGCATGAGGTGAAATTTATTGAGCGGGGAGCCAGATAGGATTATAGAGAGAGGGTAAGATATAGGTTTACAGAGCAAGATACATACGCCACAGATGATGAGCGGATGGACCCCTTGTCAAAGCAAAAGAGAGACCTTGGTTATGATCTGGGTCTTTTATAGTGTCTGGATAGGGACCTCCCTTGTGGCTCAGACATCACCATGGAACCACTTTGATGGACAGTTGGGAGTTATATGACCTGAGTCTTACTATACATGCGGATCTCCCACCAGCCTCTCTGAAAGCCGGTTCTAGGTCATTCTCCAGACTCTGTTGTACCTATGCTGCTTGGCCCATGGGCTAGAGTTCTCTGCATTCTTCTGTAGTTGGCACACTAAGTTCTTACTGGCAGATTCATAGGGTGTCCCTTCCTCCCCCAGGTATGGCAGTCACCTGCCTTGTCCACAGGAGGGGCCGGAGGTCCCTAGCTATCTACCTAACATCGATATGATAATGGGAGTGATTCAGTAGAGAGGAAAAGGCAATGCTGGAGTGAGGGTCGATGGGCCCTAGGGCACTAGTGGTAATGAAGTTGACCTTGGCTGGGAGTATGGATGGTGCATCCACAGGGATGGGAGGATAGGCAAAGAATGTGGATACAGATGCAGATAGATTCATAGATGTGGTGGGAGGACTTAGAATTTGTTGTCTTTTCCTGTTTTCTTGGTGATCTAGAGAGCAAGTCATAAGCTGAGAGTGGGGGAAGGTGAGTGAAAATGTCCAGGCTTTAGGAAAGAGAAGTTGTTTGACATAGTAGATATATTGCCTTTCATTCTTCAATTTTTACATCTAGCCTAAAAATATATATAAAATTGTCCCAAGAAAAAAATACATCAAGGCTATTTTTTGGCTTTTCATGGAAAACTGTGATAACTTTTGATCAAAAAAATCTACAAAGCTATTGAATAGCTCAGTCATTAATGTGGCCTTGAGATATTAGGGTTTTTTTTCTTAATTAAAGATATAATTTTCCTTTGTGGAACTCATGCAGAAAATAAAAAAATAGCGCTTACCATTTGAGAGTTGAGCAGAAATCCAGGAGTCGTAACCAAGGTCATGTGAAGATGAATCATATTTAGAAGAAACACACTGTAAGCTGATCCACGGTCATCGTGGACTGTGGCAAAATAAAAGTAGAAGGTGTACGGTTTTAGGTTAAAGATAACTTTTTGTCTTCAAAGGCTGCTGGAAGGTCATAGATGTCAAGATGCCATTCTGTATGGGGACCTGCTGGAATATATTCCCTCCTCCCCCCTTCCGATTCTTCTGGCTTACTTCATTTTTCCTCTTATTATATGTTCTACAGCCATGCTGCTATCTTGCTAGTTATCATTTAGATATCAAGTAGTTGTTTATTCAGGGAAGCCTTTCCTGTCCTGCCCAAAGCAGGTTAGGCCAACCCATTGTGTTCTCCTAGTGCCTGTTTTTTTTTTTTTTCCTCCCCAGCATCAGAATTCTGACTGAATAATTACTTGAAGTTGTTTGTGAAATTTCTGACTCCACTGCTAGACTGAGAGCCACAGGGACAGTATCTGTCTTGTTCTTAGCAACCTGTCTTTTCTATTATTAATATCATGTATATATTTGTTCAAAGGAATGGTCATAAAAGGCTTCGTGTGCATATAAATACATGAAAAATGGCCCATGTACTTGCTCTTTCTCTGCCTGGGAGGCTCTTTCCGGATATTCAAACTGCTTGTTTCCACTCGTCATTTAGGTCCCTGTGCCAATGTCGCTTCCTCAGAGAAGCCTTACCTGAAGCTTATATAAGATAAGGGCCTCTATCATGTATATTTTTATTCTGCTTTAGTTTTCTTATTAGATATCTATTTTTTGGGTAAGAATTTGTCTATCTTTCCCTGATAGAATCTCAGTTCCACTAGGGCAAGGACTTTGTCTTGTTCACTCATCTCTAGCACCTGGAAGAGTTCTTGGCTCACATTAGGGTCTTGATAAATATTGTTGCATGAAATTTCATCCATACATGTGTTAACACTAATGTCAATTACATAAATAGATTTGCATGGGGGAAATACATGTATATATTTATATAAGATATACATTTATACATGCTTTCTAAAATCTTTAAGAAATTCATCTGAAATTATTAAAAGTCTGGGCAACAACTTAGGTATAAAGTTCGTGACTCGTGTTTTTATAAATGTTAAAATTTCTACTGAGCTGATATTGCTAGGGATCAATTAAATTGTGTCATACTCATTAGTAGGAACTTCAAGGGGTCACTAAAAGTTAATTTTGCAAAATTTTTGAGCATGAAAATTCTTATGATAGAATGACATATTGAGATACCTAATGATGTAAAGTTATGTAAACTATATATAAAATGTATTCTTTATGATAATATATGGTGATATGTCCACATGTATGCAGTGTACAAAGCAGAAAGACTAGTTGCATGTGTGAGCACTAAAATGTTACTAGTGTCCATGTCTGGATCGATAATTTAAAAGTCATTAAAATCTATAAAATCTATAGGTGTGATACTTAAGATATATAAATACTTAAGTATTTATTTTTGATCTTTGGTTTTTTTCATGTAACTAGGTATTTGTACAATTTTCTCTGGTTGATTGAGATCATCTGGGGAAGAAAAACCTAATCTCTTGGGAATTTTTCATGACACAGTTAAGAGGTTGCTAAAGGAAAAGATTCCTAAAGAAAATAATGACTATTAAAGAATAATAAACAAAAATTCAATAATGAAAACAACGCAGTCTCTAGGAACATGAAGAAAAGCCCACAGATTGGTCCAGAGGATTCTTATTGAATATTAAAATGTGAAATTCTGTTCTGTACAGTTTGAGAACAACACATTTTTATTCAAAGAAGCTTTTTAAATTATATAAATCCATTTTCTGAGAAAATTGGTGTGGTGGTTATAGACCATATTCTGAACTTTGTTGTTTAGAGACTTGGTCTCATTTCTAACACTCAAGTTTTTATGTACATAGAGAATTTTAGAAGGTAATTATTTTAATTAAGTTTTTATGAATATGTACATGCACAAAAGACATAGCAGGATTCAACCAGTGACAGAATTGGTCTCTGGTGTGCTAATTATGTACCTTTTGGTTTGATATTCTAGACTTTACTGTGGAGATGTATAATATTTAAGTGTTACTCTTATGGAGATTGAGATAAATGCCTATTTAACTTCAAAGAGTAAAGACACCCTTAAAAAATAAAAATGTCTCCCCCTCCCCCCCCAATTTTTAAAGATTTCTGTCACTCATG
The DNA here is from genome assembly GCA_004363605.1 of Indri indri. Taxonomy (NCBI): domain Eukaryota; kingdom Metazoa; phylum Chordata; class Mammalia; order Primates; family Indriidae; genus Indri; species Indri indri. The sequence continues at coordinate 9,662 of RJWJ010023809.1, read as the reverse complement.
TCTCTGGGTGTCCGAATATAATAACCATAAAATTAAAGGACTATGATAGGAATTCCCATTAATAGTACATATACCCTGCGTGTATTAGAGTAAATAGGACCTGTATCTTGTACAAAGAGTCAGCATATTTGGGCTTTAAATGCTGAGTTAACAGGAACCAGTCAGAAAGATGGAATTTTGGGAAGAATGTCTTTTCTGCATGTACATCAAGTGTTATGATTTTCAGAAGTTTTATTCCCATTTTTACAGAGCATAGTTCCCCATTCCTTCTCCTATCCTACCTTCATTCCTGTCTCTTTTTGCTGAGTATGTATTTGGGCCTGGATTGGATTTGGAGATGATAAGGAGTCTCAGAATAAAAAGTCTCAGAAGAAACCTCATGTCCTATTGGGTTTTGGGCAGGGAGCAGACTGGGGGGTGGTGGGGTTTGGGGAGGGAGGTAGAGATAAGAGGAGGGCATGTCTTTTTTTTTTTTTTTAAATAGAAACTCAAGGAAAGGGACAAGAAATGAAAAGATCCTCAAGATGAAGGGAAGCATGAAAGGAAGTATGAAGAAAATGAGTGAAAACCAGAAATAAGTAGAGAGTTAAAGATGAAGCTTTCTGTTTCTAAAAGAGCTGACATGTGACGTTAGTGAAAGTATCTGCAAACCGTCATTTGTTTCTCATAAATGTCAGTTGCAAACCACAATACCAAGGGGCACATCTTAGTTATTAATGGAAACATAATTTATATATTTATGATATTTTATCAGATAAAATAATTCACAATATTGGCGATACGTTTGGAAAGCATTTATGCTTCAGCTTATTGGTCATATTTTTCATGACTTTATCCTTTTCTCTTTTTCTCCCTCCTATATTTTTTTGTTTTTCTTCTACCAATTCTACTAGGTAGGCTCATATAGCTATGTCATTTTTTGGGTCCCATTTTGGGAAAATCCTAAAGAGTTGTAGGAAAAAAAAAAAAAAAAAGATTTTTCTGTGACTTGGCCGGGATCTCCTTTGAGTATAATCTTTACCCCTAGAAATTTTTTTCTTAATCATTAGCTTAAAAAGCATACTTTATAATAGTTTATGTATATGGTAATCAGTTTACAAGTTTCTAATTCTATAAATTTCTTTGTTTATGTAAGTTTATTAAGTTTAGTTATGTAAGGTTAGCAGTGGTTCTAGTTTCAGCCACATCTTCTGTAGCTTTTAATGTTCTATAGCTTCTTAATTTTTGTCAACCTGATGGACGTATATAGAGTTGTGTTTTAATTAGAACTTGATTGCTAGTGAGGATGGAGCTTTATGTTTCTTCATGTTTCCCTGTGTTGTTTATTGCTATGTTCTGAATGTTTGTGTTGCCCCAAAATTCATATGTTGAAACCTAACCCTTAAGATAATGCTATTAAGAGGTGGGACCTTTAGAAGGTAATGATGTCTTGAGGGCAGAGCACTCATGATTGGGATTAATGCCCTTATAAAAGAGGCCAGAGGGAGCTTGTTTGCTCCTGCCACAATGTGAAGATGTAGCACAAAGCTGCCACCTGTGAGGAATGGGCCTTTACCAGACACCAAAATCTGCTGGCACATTGATGTTGAATTTTCCAGCTTCCAGGAACTGTGAGCAATAAATTCTGTTTATATATTACCCAGTGTGAGGTATTTTGTGAGAGCAGCCTGAATGGACCCAAGACATGTATTAGTATCTTATTAATAATGCATACTAACATCATTTATTTTCTTGATGTCTCTTGTTGATTTGGTGGAGTTTCTTGTATATCTTATATTTTATTCTTTTCTTGGTTTCACACATTACAAACATCTTCTCTTAATTTGTCTGTCAACATTGTCTTTCATGTACTTCATTTTGATGTAGTCAAATCCTGAGTTTAAGGTCTTGTTTAAAAAATTCTTTTCCACATCAGTTATATTTTATTCTATTAATGTTAACTTTTCATTTCACACCTAGGTCTTTGGTTCATTCAGAGGTCATTTAAAAATATTCTATGATATAGGCCTTCTGCTTTTTTTGTCTTTATAAAGTGGAACTAATTTTTCAACATCATTTATTAAATCCATTTTTTTCTAATTTTTTTCCTCTATTATGTTGCCAATTTCTAATATATAGAGAGAGTTATTTCTGGGTTCATTTTTCACTGATTTGTTTCCTGTGATACCACATTTTATTTTCTTAATTTCAAAATCATCTTTCAGCACAGGTTCTCTAGCAATTAGAGCCTTAGGCAGGCTTAAATGCTGATGCGAGGTGACATATTCCCAATGTAGCCACTGTTTCACAAACACAGCTGGTTACTTCATCACATGAGATGTTTCCAGACAGGATTATTAAAAAATGTTGTGTTCTTCCTTCCAATGGACTGCTCTGACAGTACATCTGCCAGCTCCCTCTGTCAGCATTTCTCCCACAGGCAGGGAACTCCCGGTTATATCACATAGTCACAGGAGAAGCCAGGTTCCACGACTTGCACCATGGTGTTTTAACTGTGCCTAGAGGCAGCTACAGGGAGAAACTAGAGGCTCTGGCTTGTGTCCTCAATTATAGGATCAGGTAGCACCCACATGCAGTCAGTCACAGAGGGCCTGAGAGATAGGCGAGACCAAGAGAATCTGTGGCAGGGAATAAGATATAACTGATATACTCTGTTATTGACTTTGATTTTCTATAAATGTGAAATCTGAAGTTCCCTCTACTTGGAAGGTTTTGTTGGAATTCCTTGAAATTATAAGCTAATTTAGGTGTTAGGTTGGTGTCTTTAATTTAAAGTCTCATTTATGAACATGGTATAGCTTATTCTGATCTTTCATTCTTTGAAGGAATTTTACTTTATTGAATGTATATAATTTCATAAATTATATTTTAGCTGTTATCTTATTTTCTGTTGTACTTCCTTTCACAAATGATAAAAAGATTATTAACTGTCTACTATTATTAAAGCTAGCATGTTTACAGATGACCTTTGTAGTAGAAATTAGTTAGGTCTGAAATAGTTTCTGGGATGCATACATTAGAAAATCACATGCCCTTCAAATTCTTAAACATCATGGACTAATAACAAAAATCTAATTTTTTCTTTACACATGACTTCAAAATTGGTGTCATTGTTATATGGATATTAGTCCTTGTGGGCATTAATATATTGATAAAATTTGATATTTTAAGTTATGTGCTAGAGATTTAGTTTTGTATTATCTGGACAATTAGTCATTTTCATATGCTTTTGAGCGAACTCAATTTCTTATTTCTTTGGGAAGTGGAAATCAGTTTTTTACTGAGACTATTTTGAATAAGGGTTTATTGTTAATGAAATCTATATATGCTGTTGAATGCCAAGATATCTGTTCATTTCATAAACTTCATAGTGGGTAGTCTGAAACACGAAATAGTGGCAGTTTTATCTTATGGTATTCTTCAGATTCTGTGTCAGGTGATTACCCAGTGTTTTTGACTCCTAGTCATGACAGAATAATGTGTATAGCTGACCTCTGGGTAAAAATCATAAACTATAATGTATATCTATAGATAGATGTGGATGTGGCAGCAGATAAGTTTGAAATATTTGTATAAGGGCAGCGAAGAGTCACCAAAAATAGGCAAAAACTAGAATGGATTTAGTCCTTGAAAGGACATCGTGCTGTTTAAGATCCACTTTTATATGGTGTTGCCACTTAATTGATCGCCTCTCAGCCCCAAATCCACCCTCATTGCCTTGCTGGACGCTGCAAACATCTCTCCTTTGCCAAGACGTCTTAAGCTTTTTCATGGAGGGTGCCTAGGAAAGGGACGCAGCAAGAAGAAGGGGCTTCTCTTCCCGATTTGGGTGTTTCCATTTCCATTCCTGCTGGCACCACTGCTGCCATTGATATATGTGTGGTACTCAGTGGTGTTTTACTCTAGCAAGTTCTCACTGCCAGTCTGGCCCGCTGCTTACTGCAGGGGGGTTATGTTAAAGAGTCTGTTATGTTAAAGAGAATTTGGTAAACACCTTTGGCTTTTCATTGATAATACAGAAAAAGACCACATCTTAGGAGTAAAGACCACTTTCCAGAACACACTCAAGACCCTTCAGGGAGAGTTAGCAGAACCTATGGTCTGGGAAACCATCTACAATGTCCAGTGTATAGTTAAAACTTAGTAAATATTTTAATAAGTGACTTATTAGGAAAATAAGTTAATAGAGACCCAGATGTTGGAAACAGCGGTATAGGACTTTAACTAAGAATCTATATGAAAACGTTGATGTAATAAACAAGATGAGGAATTTGAAGACAAATATAGAAAGGGTAAAAGAAACAAATGGAAATTTTAGAACTTAAAAATGCAATATCCTGAATTTAAAAAATGTAGATCTATTGGCTGTGATTAACAGCAGATTGAAGAATGGATCACTGAACTTGAAGATGTGCTGGATTCCAAGAGACCAAGGTAGAAGTTGCCAGTCAACTTCTAGCCTATGCCTAGCTGTGGAATGGCATCACGGCTGCTGTCCTGTATAGGTCAGAGTGGTCAGAGGCCAGCCATGTTTAAAGAGAGAACCCCACCGCCATCCCAAAGATTTTGTGGCTCTCTGTAATTCACCACAATCATGCTGTAAAACTAAGGAATGTAGAATCAGACAGCTTTGAGTTTGTTTATTCATTGTTAGCAATTTTGCTATACTTCTGAGTTTTAGTATTTTTGTATAAGAAGGTACTATTTTCCTTGTTGGATGTCGAGAAGGAAATATATAGGAAAAAATTTATGAAACTTACATATTATGAACAATTTCATTGTTATTTGGCTCAATTCGTTCAGTCCCTAGTAAAGTATAAGTATGTACATAGTTCTAGATAACTTTATAAACTTACTTTTTTTCCCTTAAGTTTCATAATTTTGAGATTTGGAAGTAAGCTAGTATATTTTTTCTGTGAAATTTTGTTCTTTTCTGGTTCTGATTATATTTTGTAACTTAGTATGGCTAGGGTATATGGGTTGTCAAACCAGCAAGAGGGCACTGTCACCACTGTAACTGATTAAATCATTTGACTTTTTAAAATTAAGTATAAAGTAATAAAGCATTTAGAGTGACTTGACGTAATTGAGAACACAGATCTTTATATTTAGTGCTGAATGAACTGGAGCTACTGCAGGTGCCTACTCAAATAGGCCGCTGTTCTGGTAGGTATCACCTTGGCTGGGTCAGCTTGCCCTGCCGCCTTGCTATCCCAACATCCAAACCTCCCTACCTCAAGCCTTTTCCACCAGTGATGGTAGGTGCCAGAAGCAATGAGGACACTGGGAGTCAAAAATGCCTGCTTTTGACCTTGAGCAATAATGGTCACAGACTTTAATTTCTCTGGGACTGTTACACCTGTAAATGAGGGGTTTGTACTAGGACTAGGTGATCTCTAAAACTCTTTCTAGCTCTGACTTTGATTCAGAAACAGGTGAAGAGCTGGGTAAGGTAATGATTATAAAAGTATTGAGTAGAAATTGAAGAGACATACAGTGGTCATTTGGTTGGTTACATGGGCATATAGGTATGAGATATTAATGCAGCCAAAACAGAGTACTGAGGGAATGATGCAGTTAAAATATATGAGGAATTGTAGTGGAAAAAACGTTTGCCAGGTGAATCACTACAAGGATACTTTAAATTGTGATGGAGAAGAAACAATTGCTTTTAAAGAGATTTCATACTCCGAAGGAGGAAAGACCAGATTTATTGCAATAGCAGAATACTGGCCTTTGAATCCAAAGCTCCAGTAATTGATCTTTAAACTTGGAGAATTAAAACCTATTTAATAACCAGATCATATTTCTATTCAACGCCCTATTGCTTCCTTCTTCTAAAATATTTATGCATAGCAGTTAAACTGTAGAATGTATAGTTGAACAATAAGAATAAATCCCTATTATGTAGCTCAGAGCTACTTGTTCTTTGCACTGATTGCCATTCTGATTGGAACATTTGTTTTATGTTAAGTTTCTACTCTGAACATACTTTTTTTTTTTTATCTCTTCTGATTGCTGTGTGAGTTGGGTTTGGCTAGAATGGGGATTGACTGGGGAGGAATATATATCTCTTTTTGAGCCTAATAAGTTACTTGAAACTAATCTATAATAAAATGGCCTCTTAAGCCTTGCTCTAAGATACACTTCCTTTGCTAAATTACCATGAAATTTCTGACTTGTGGGAGGGGAAAGGGAAACTAGTTCACTGAGGTCTGTGGAGGGCATGGTACCTGGTAGGTGATAATCTCATCTCTTTAGATAAGAAGTCAAGGTACTTGCACAGAGTCAATGTCTATTAAATGGTATAAATAAGATAAAAGTTGAGGTATGATTATAACACTTGTTATGTTTCCTGAAACTGATTCTTACAATGATATGCTTTATTCTAATACATTTTGATGATACTTACCTGTAGAAGATATAACCACTTATTCAAATATCTTTTTGATAAGGTATGAAAAGCTAAAGAGTATTGCTTTAGCTAGTTAGTTGGGAGTATATTCAACAGTACATTTTTATAGCATATTGTCTACCATTTTTATCTGTGTGTTTTTCATCCTCGTGTAACTTTGTGGCTTAGTTCTAATGTTGAATGTGTTTTTGACGTACATGCCTTAGGGGAATAAATGTACTTGAAATACAAGAAAAAAGATGACTAACTCCATTATTTTCTGATGGCTGCAGTTCAATGAAGAGGTTCAGGAAACATTCCATTAAATGTATGTGCTTAATAACACTAAATTCCTTTCTTGGATACACACCCTTTTCTTAGCCACAGTAGTCTTTAGAATAATAAGAATATTGCAAAGAGAAAATATATATGCTTCATTGGTCAGAATAGCTAAAGCCGGACTCTTTTTTTCTTTCCCTTAAGGTAATCTCAAGTTTCTTTTTAAGTTAAAAAAAAATTAAAAGAGTAAATATCCAAAGCCCCCTTAGACTGATAAAGATAGGTTACATCATCTTGTACAGTGTGTGTGTGTTCCCTATCACAAAATATTGAATGAGAGTATCAGGAAGTCACATAGACATTTTTCCTTTCATTAGAAGTAGACTGGTCTACTTTACGCCTGATTGATTGTAGACTACATAAATGCCCTTTGTGTTTAACCACGTTACGTATCGTCATGTTATATCATGTCTTGGTGCTATACAAAGCAGAATAACATTTTTTGAAACAGCTGAATTGTATGTACTTTGCTGCATTTTTAAAAAGTTTGTTTTTATTCTTACTGTGGCTTTATTAATACAGATAAAGGAATTTATTAAATTGTTTTCTTTATAAAAGGAGCATTCTTGCTATCATATCTTTTTCAAGAGAATGCTGTCCATTGTGTGCTTATAATGTGACCTGACAATAATATATTACTTTCAATGAGACATTTCTGTAAAAACTGAACTTAGCTACTCAGGAAGCTAAAGCAGGAGAATTGCTTGAGTCCAGCCTTGACAACATAGCAAGATCCTGTCTCTAAAAAAAAAAAAAAAAAAAATCACAAATTGAATTTAATTGATGTCTTCTAATCAAATTTAAATAATAAATAGCAAACTATTTCTTTTTTTTCTAGTGTAGCTGCTTTCTACTTTAAGTTTTATTTTTGATTGACAAATACTTGTGTATATATTTGTGGGGTACCATGTGATGTTTTAATACATGTATACATTGTGGAGTGATCAAATCAGGCTAATTAACATATCCATCACCTCCAATATTTATCATTTCTTTGTAGTGAGAATATTTAGAATCTTTTTTACTATTTTGAAATATATATTAATATTGTTATCGATCACAGGCAAAGTGCTAATGCAGTAGATCACCAGAACTTCTTTCTTTGCCTAACTAAAGCTTTGTACCCCTTGACCAACATCTCCCCTGTTCCCATCAACTTCTGAGTGATTGTGCATTCTTCTTTATTCTTTTTTTCTGCATGTTTGACTGAGTTAGCTCAAAAGCCTTGTTTTCAAGCTCAGAAGTTCTTTCTTGTACTTTTTGTTAGCTGTTAATAACACACAGATATCCCCAAAACTCCATGGCATGAAACAACAATCATTATTCTTGATCGCTTATATTCAGCTTGACTGGGTATGGGTTGATTTAGGCTGAGCTTGACTGGGTGACCTTGCTTTATGGCTGCAGGTGTGGCTGTGCTTGGCTTCTTTCTGAGCATTGTGGTCATATTTGTTCTGTTTCTCCTGGAGCCCAGGCTGAAGGGGCAGCAGTCACTTAAGGAATAGGCACGGAACAAGCACACTGCCACTTCCATTCATATTCCTTTGGACAAAGCAAGCCATGTGACCAAGCTAAACAGTGCAGCAAGCTGGTGCACTTCACATCTGTGAGACACTGGCAAGTGGGGGTGGGTACATCATTCTACTATAGGGAGATGGAAAAATTATGACCAGAAACTCAGTCTACTGCAGTAGTCAACAAATGCTAGATGTTGTCTCTGCTAATTGTTCTTTTAATTATTCTTAACCTTTTCCTTTTTTCTCTTCTTGCCATGAACTTTCTTGCATTAACAGAATATGTGCTGAACCTGTAACATTCTTACGGTTTTAGCAATATCACAAACCCGACCATTTCTTTTTCTCAATTGACATAAGCTCTTTTCCTTTTAGTCTTGCTTAATTTCAGCCCTCGAGATCACAGCTTTAATATCAACTCCTTAGGAGCCTTCCTGGCTATGTTTTCTGCTACTTTTCTAATATTCTTTTATTTCCTTCATAGTACTTATTTCTATCTGTAATTATCTGATTGGTTTGTCTTAACTTGTTTGTTACCTTTCCCTGTGATATGCAGTCCATGAGGGCAGGAACTTCATTTGTTCACTGTTACCTTCAGGGCTGAGCATGGTACCTGACACGATAGCCACTCTGTAAATATTTCATCCTTTATAAAATGGAACATTTGAAGAAATAATAGAAATAGGCTTATATTTTTAGTTGAAATTATCTTCTTTGGTGTGTTTTATTTTGGAGTATCAGTTTATTACAAGCATTTATTAAATAACATATTAGAACACTTATACAATAAAGGACTTTGAGAAATAGTGTTTTTATAGGGAAGTGAATCCAACAATTAGTAAACAAAGACTTTATATTTTAATAAGGTAAAGGATTAAAGGAAATCATTTAGACCCTGGAGAGGTTCTAGTTCTAGCATTAGATTGCTTATATTTTTAAAGAATTAACTTCATATATATAAAATGGGATAATTGTACCTATTTTTATAATTTTATAGGACTGATAGTGACATTACAGCAGTTTCCAAACTTGTGGTTTAAGGGTCAAGTACTGCCTACAGATATGTCTGTATGTCCTACATATTTTTTAATTAAAACTTTTTAGCATAAAAATCCATTATTTCTTTAAATAATGCAAGATTCAGTAATACTGGGTTCTCTATAGTCTCTTTTGTGCCATATTGTCATGCAAATTACATTTGTACATAGTATACCCTTTAGCATTCATTTATAGTTATTGCTGTCTGTATTTTAAAACAGATAATATAAAAGTATTAAAAACTAAAAATACGTTTACACTGTCTTTTATGTTATGTATGTACTTTTACTGGTCCTCTTCTTTTCTCTATACAGATTCAGGTTAGTTGTATCCTTTCATTTTAGCCTAAAGTACTCCCTCTGGTATTTCTGTATAGC
>RJWJ010023808.1:0-25403 GCA_004363605.1 Indri indri | reverse complement strand
GGTATCAAGTAGTGTTGTTTCACTTATAGATCAAGTGGAATATTTCAGAGAGTCTAGAAATACTCTAGCCACCCCCACTAAAATTTGCCTGTGGCTTCCACTCAATCCACTAAAAACTAAGCCTTTCTCCAAATTATAAATCAATGACAATAGTGCCATGGGCAAAGGATAGTCTTTTCACTGAATGGTGAAGGAATGATTGGATACTTAAAGAAATGTACTTTGATGCACTTTCCTCATTCCAAATACAATTATTAACTCAAATTGGGTCATACACTTATACATAAAAAAATCTAAAGCTGTAAATGCTCTAGAAAAAAAATAAAAATAAATTTTCTCCAACCTAGAAAATGAAAAATTTTAGAAAGAACTTAAAAAGACACAAGCTATATATATATATATATATATATATATATACACATATACATACACACACACACATACACACACACATATATATATGTGCCTGATAAACAAATTTGGTATTAACTCACAATAGGACACTTCCATATAATAAGAACAAACTATGGATATGGATATACACAATAGCATGGATAAATCTCAAAAGTATTATGCTAAACAAAAAAGTCAGACAAAAAGAAATATTCATACTATTCCATTTCTGTGAAATTCCAGGACAGGCAAAACTGACATATACTGACTCAATTCCCTGCAGGGAGGAATGACTGGGTGAATTTAATGTGAAGGGGCACAAGGCAATTTGGGTGGTAATGGAAAATGGCGATACTCCATATGCTGTATAATGATTTGTGTGCTGGTTACACAGATAAAAACATTTATAAAAATAATAAACTGAATATTTAAAAACAGTGAGTTTTATTTTATATACATAATACCAAAATAAGGTATATTTTAAAAATAAGTGTACAGCAGCTAAATGACAACACTCAAGCCCTCTCACAGAACAATGAAACAAAAATGGCTGGTGGTAAAATCTGTGCATCAGTGTTTTCTGCCAAAACTTCCGTGGTCATTCAAATATGCAGACAGCGTTGAAAATACATGATACAGTGGAAAGTAGCACGTCATTCTTGTGGACTTCTGACGTTCTACTTAAGCCTTGCTTGCTAATAAGGATTGTAACTGTTATTTTTGTTTTGTTTTGTTTGTATGTTCATAGACTTTACTCATCAAAGATGAAACTATCCCAATTCTAACAATCTCTTAGTGATAATCTTAGAGCTACCAAATATCTCCTTAAACTCTCAAAAGAAGGAAAAAAGTTGATATGCATTCATACCTTAGCAGGGATCCCCTTAGGATCACCTCAGAGATCCTTCTTACAGCTTTCCTAAACACAATTCCAAAACAAGGGCAGCAAACCTTTCAAGAGGAGCTCATTTATTTAACTTATTTATTTATTTATTTAGAGACAGAGTCTGGCTCTGTTGCCTGGGCTAGAGTGCTGTGGCATCAGCCTAGCTCACAGCAACCTCAAACTCCTGGGCTTGAGTGATTCTCCTGCCTCAGCCTCCTGAGTAGCTGGGACTACAGGTGTGCACCACCATGCCAGGCTAATTTTTTTCTATTTTTAGTAGAGACAGGATCTGGCTCTTGTTTAGGGTGATTTGAACTCCTCACCTCAAGCGATCTTCCTGCCTTGGCCTTCCAGAGTGCTAGGATTACAGGTGTGATCCACAGCCTCTGGTCTATTTAACTTATTTTTAGGGAGCATATTGTACTCAAAAATATTTCAAATAAAAAGCAAATGGTGCTTCACATTTGATTAATATGAAGATTCTAAAAAAAGTCAAAAAGAGGAAAAATATCAGGGTCCTAGTGAAAATATGTCCCTGAGCCCTTTATTGAGCAAAACTAATCAACAAAGTAAGCATGTTAGAGACATATCAAAGGGACAAAAAGTTGACAAACCTGATTATGGACTGTCTTCTTCCAGAAGATCTGAGGATTCAAAACCCTTTTGGAAAGGGTTGAAGTACATTTCTGATGCCTCTTACCTTCCCCTACCACCTCTGCATTCTACTGGGTCATGGTCAAGCATACGGATTTGAGCCAGGCAGATGTGGTCCTAGCTACTCAGAAGGCTGAGGCAGGAGGACTGCTTGAGGCCAGGAATTCAAGATCAGCTTTGGTAATATAGGGAGAAAACCACCTCAAATTAAAATAAAAGTGTAGACTTTGATGCCAGTCATCCAGGATTTTAATTCTGTCCTCATTATGCCATTACTTACTAATCGGGTGGCCTAGTGCAAATAAATTAATCTCTCCTGACTTCATCAGTAATTTTGGATAAAAATAGTTATCAGGTAATGTTAGGATTAATTAAATTAGTGCATGTAAAATGCCTAGAAATTTTAAATTTGATTTAAGTTTGAAATACATTTTAAATGTAAAATGAATTTTAAATACCATGCATGTTATTACCATTTACCATGTACCTCGTGTTAATGATCATACAAGATGAAGACACCACATTTTATATCACCTAAATCCACATCTGGTATGATAAATCAAGAATTGCAGCTGTTCAAATTAGACAGTAGTATATGGTCATTAAATATTAACCCAAAGAAAGGAGAAAAACTATTTAGATTTGCTAAAATATATTGTTACAAGTTTCAATAATGAGGGAGGAAGTTGTTTTCAATAAGGAAACTCACAAAGCTTGTGAAGGGAAACCTGGCAATAGGTCCAGTTTGGCACAAATGTGACAGGCATGCTGCATTGCTCCTCTGCCCATGTCGGAGTCTTGTGAAACTGTCCTACTACTGTGCTTGAAGAGAGTCTGAGAATCATTCTCAGTATAAAGCTTCAGCATGTCCCCTCCACCGAAGTTGACATTTCTGGTAAAGATTGCTATAAATGGATATAGATGATCCTTACAGCTATGATCATTATGAACTTTCTTACATCTGTGAATATGATTATGAAAATAACAGTGATATTTAAACCGAAATATATAATTAACACAAGAATAAAATTAATGCAGTCAATGTGTATGGGGACAGGGGGTGTATGGGAGGGAACTTTAGGTATGTTCTGCTCAATTTTGCCATGAATTTAAAACTGCTCTTATAAAATAATCTCAAATAATTAATATAGTCAAGATATAAATTATATATATGATCAAATATAAAGTAGATGATTTTGTGTCAAATGAATATAAATTATAATTAATTGAAAAGGATAATATAAAGATGGTCAGGGATTATAGAGCTACAATTTAAAAAGTAAACAAAATAAGAAACAGATTAAGACACTGAGAAATTGAAGAAAGACATAATCACAGTGAGGTAGGTATGAAGAAGTGGAACAAAATTTCAGGTCTTCAGACCCTTTCTTAGCAACAATCAATCTCTCTCTAAGCAAAAGGGATGGCAGGCTATGAAGAGTTTGAAATTAAGATTATGCTCAAGATTTGGGGTCCCAAGCAGATTTTTCTTGGTTAAAAGGTAAACTGAATCACAATAAAATTTCAAAGAATTTATCTGAGCAAACAATGATTCATTAATTGGTCATTTCCAAACCAGAGGTGGTTCAAGAGCTCCACCGATGGAATACAAGGGGGAAGTTTTATAGGGCGGACACAGAAGTAAAGAAAATGCTTGATTGGTCACAGTTATACAGTTGTTTTATTTAGTCTATCCTGTTGGAAACTCCCCAGTAAAATAACATTAAGTTTCTTGGCTGCTTCCAATTAGTTGAGCGTAAATTCTGTTTTTCTTTAATACAGGCATTTACAAGAAATAGTTCAAGGTGAGTTTTCCTTATGTTTGCAAAGTAAACAAGTTTGAGGTCACTTATGAGACCTAACTGGCTTTGTCTGCTCAAGAATTCTTCAGGCTTGATCTTCATTTTAATTTACTTTAACATCTCCATTTGGAAAACTAAGAGCTAAGAGCAAAAATATTTGCCTTTAAAATACTTTTGTTCACACTTGGCTGCTTAAAGCCACAGACCTCTAGCAAGTGTTTGAATGAAGAAGGCAGGGAAGACATAGATCAAGTGTCCTTGGAGATTACCTTCCTGTGCTCATGTATGGTCACTCCACAGCAGCAAAGAATAGATACCAACTGTATCTATTGCATAAACTCACAGGCTAGGTGCACACTGGAGCAATCAGATTTAAGTGCTACTTTATAAAAACTAAGTAAACAAAGAGTTATTTTAACTTCCTTTTTGATTTTCCTTAAAAAATATTGCGAACATTTATCTTGACTCAAATAAGCAGCTGATTGATTCTGTTTTATGCTTAAATACAATAAAAATAAAACTGTCCTGGTGTTATTTAAATCTACTCTTGTAAACAAAAATGTTCCATACATAATACATTATCTTTCTTTTACATATATGTGATTTTTATGTCTGAAATAAGATAATCTATATGAAAAGTAGATTTTATTACGTTGGGTAAACTTGCCAAATGAATTCAAAAAGAAAAATATAATTGGTTAGGTGGATTTATGGGGCAAATAACCTACTCTTCGCAACAGGCTGCTAAGAAAAAGCTGGTTTAAAGTTAAGAAGCTCATAATGTCAGTTCAGAATTTATAGCTAACAATTTTATAGGCCAAAGCCACTATACGGGCATCCTTATCCTGCAGTGCGAATAGGATTACCCTTCCAAGCATTATCCTAATGTGGAATTAAACTCTCAAGTTGGCTTGCCTGCTGCATGGACTTGTGCATAAGATAAATGTAACTGTGTGCAAAGTTCAAAATTGCTCCATCTGTTAAGCACCTTTTTCTTCTAAAACTGGAAATATATACATGCAAAACATTCCTGCTTAACTCATTATAGGCTGATTTATTGAAAAATATGACAACAGCATCCCTGATCAAACTTTATTACAAATTTGAATTTTTCTATTTCTTAAAAAGTTTTAATAAAATGATATAATTTGAACCATTTGTGTTTAAGTAAAATTTAGGTGAGGACCACCATCACAAAAGCCAACTGTAAATTATGTAAAGTTGGGAAATGAATATAAGAATCGCCATCAATGTCAATCCCTAATAGCAATAAACTTATTTCCTAAGCTAAATTTATTTTCTTTCATTCTTAGAAAGTCATTAAATCCTTCTATTAATAAGTATTTCACCTTCTGTCCATGACACATCTTTATTAGTAGATTCACTGCATTTTGACCATGATGATTGTGGGATATTGCCAGGGTAGATAGAAAACTATTAATTTTTAAAATGGCACTTACAGGATAATTTGCTAACATGAATCATACTGAGTATAGCAAAAAAAAAAAATTAACTAAGTGGTACCCATATTTATATAAGAGGAGAGATTTAGAAGAGGCAACATTTTAATGTAGTGGGCTCTTGTCTTTATTTTGTGCTGCTATAACAGAATATCTGAGACTGGGTAATTTATGCAAACTTTTAATTATGTGATATTGCCAGAAATGCCTTTCCTAAAATGAATATGACTCTCCAGTATCTCAGTGTTGTTTGAATCTTTTACAATGAGAAAAATACATATTTTATTTTTCAAACAACCACAAAGAAGGAAAGCAATATATGGTTGTTATAAAAGTATTAAAAATAAGGAGATTTTTTTAATACCACCTGTTTAGCAAAGGTAATCATTATTAATAGATTGGCAGGTTTCCTTTTAATGTATACATATTTATGTGTGCATATGTATGTGCATATGTATAAACTGTAAATATGCGCATATTTTCTCCTATCGACATATTGCGAGAAGATAGCCATGTGAATAAGATATTTTGGAAAACACAATTTGGATAGCTACATAATATGTAATAATTTCCACTCTTTTTTAATATGAATAACATCATGACAAATATTATGAAGGATCCCTCAAGTTTCTGATAACTTCCTTTGGACAGTTTCTCTGAACTAAAATTACAGGATACTCTTTTAAAGGTTAAGTTTTGCCATTTTGTTTAAGTGAGGATAGCGTACCAAATATGAATTGGATTGTCAAAATTCAAATGCAAAAATCTACCACAAAATGGAAATCTCTTGTATAAGAGCAAGTATTTTCCATTTTTCTGAGCCTCATGTCTGCCCTGGGCAGATCTCAAGCATTAGTACTCCTGTAATTCTTTGTAATTCCTTCCTCAAGCATTTTCTTTCTTCATAAGTATGTTTTATTCCCGTGTGTGGGATGTTGCTATTCCTGATTTTCTCTACTGTAGAGAGCCTGTATCTTGTCCAGGGAGGAGGAAAGAGAAGGGTGGCTGTTTGTGTGGTCTTGATATTGACTTCTAACATCCTCTATCAGGCCACCGTTGGCATTAGGGTCTGTCTATATTTCCTTGCATGGAACTGGCCAGACCATTTTGATAATTTTAGTTTTTCTCCAAATCACAACTTTTCTGCCCAAATAATTTCTGCTATGATCTGAATAACTTGGTCTCTCCAAAACTCATATGTTGAGATCTTAACCCACAAGGTAATGATAGCAGGATGGACATGGGGCCTTTGGGAGGTAATTAGATCATGAGGATAGAGCCCTCATGAATTGGAATAGTCCGCTTAAAAGGGGCCCCAGAGGTCCCTTCCCCTATCACCACATGAAGACACAATGAAAAGGCACCAACTGCCAATCAAGAAACAGGCCTTCAACAGACACCAAATGGGTCAGCACCTTGATCGTGGACTTCCCAGCTTCCAGAATGTGAGAAATAAATTTATGTTATTTATAAGCCACCCAGTCTATGGTTACTAGTTATAATAGCCCCAACAAACTAAGACAATTGTCAATAGAACCTCAACTGGCATTGTGACCGAAAGTACCCTGACACATTTCCATATGACCATTGAGAGCTGGTACTGCTAGAGAAATGGAAACAAGAGTGCAGCATCCATTTTCTTGATGTCATGTAGGTACTCAGTGCTGCCGAACCCAATGTTTGGTTTGTCTGCTTTTGTATGAAAGCAACAAAGAATCAAACCATCTCAGTTTGATCCTATTCCAAAACATTGTTTGAAATTTAACTTAATTGATCCACTTTAATAAAAATCTGATAAGATAAAAATGATATCCCATTGATGATTTTAATTAGCATTTCTTTTATTAGCAGAGGGTGTTCAATATTTTGTAATTTGTATTAAATCTGTAAATACTCTGTTCATAATTTTGCCCGTTTTTCACTTGTCTTTCCACATTTGATGAGCTCTCTGTATATGAAGGATTACCCACAATTAATCTATTCTCAGTGTAGCTAACAGAGTGATGTTTCCAAAACATATTGCATTATATTACCACCCAGCTTCTTGCCTTCAATGGTCTTCCCTCAGGTTTAAAATAAAAATCCAAAAATCATGATTTGCAGCTATCACTCTATTCCAATCTTTCCTTATCTCATACTTGCCCCAACCTACCAATTCTGCTCCACACATTGAGGCTTTTTTCAGTTGCTGAAATATGCTGATGCTCATACTAATTCTTTTTTTACCTTATCCATACTCATGGACATTACCTTCTTATACTTATGTTATATAGACTCAGTGATTATGGTCCTCCATTAACATATTGAAGCCTAAACATTAGTGTGACCGTATTTGGAGTTAGAGCCTTTACAGTAGTAGTTAAAATTAAATGAAGTCATAAGAGTAGAGTCCTGATCCTACTGGATTAATGTCTTCATAAGAAAAGACATTCAACAGCTCACTCATTTTCTCTGTGTGAACAGAGAGGAAAGACCATGTGAAGACACAGTCAGAGACAGTCATCTTTAAGCCATAAAGAGAGCCCTCACCAGAAAACAAATCAGCTGGAAAGTTAATTTTGGAAACCTAGACTCCAGAACTGTGACAAAATAAATTTCTATTGTTTAAAACACTCACTCTGCAGTATTTTGTTATGGCAGTCTGAGCTGACTCATACTTATTGTGACTTAAATACCATCTTCTCATGAAAGAACCAGTGATTACCTTTATAAGTACAATTTCCACCCTTCAACACACATACACGCATACACACACACCTGAATATTGCCTATTACCCTCTTTCTTTCAGAGCACTAATTGCTTCAGACTCAGATTTTTAAAATATTTTTAGTTTTTTCAATTTCTAGTTTTATTTTCTCTTTTGTTTTTCATATAGACTGCCAACTAGACTGACTGCCAACTCCACATGCAGAAATCATTCTTGTTTCATTTCTGTTTCTTTATACTCAGACTTAAGACAGTGCTGTGTACATAGAGCTGCTTTGTAAATATTTCCTACTGAATTATATAGCTAATATTTATTGACTTACTATGCACCAGGTACTGTCAAAACACTTTACTGACTTTGTCATATTTATTTTTCCAAGAATTGTGTTGTGTAGATGAGGAAATTATGTACCTAGCCAGGAATAAGAGTTAGTGTCAAAGGAGCTGAAATTCTGAGACGCAAAAATGGAGTCTGTCTCTAAATCGTTCACTTTCAACCATGACAGCATGTTATATTTTTTCCCAGTAATGAGTGAATTATTTGAATACATGAATATCATCTTGTTGACTGTCACATTAGTTGCAAATGTTTTCCCACATTTTCCCCACATTTGCATTTTAATTAGTTTACTATAATCCTTTTAATGAATTTTATTTTATAAAAGTAGTACATACACTCAGTTTAAAAATTCACATAGAACCAAAAACATAAGTAATGAAAAAATGGTCATAATACCACCATTCCCTAGCCCTCCTTCATCTCATTTTTCTGCTTTTTAAGCAGTGTTCTTACATTTACCTAGGTATATATAAAATTTATATGTATACTGCTATTTCAAGATACATAATTTTAGAAAGTGCATATCATTTTCTATTGTGGAGGGTGAGATTTAGCTTTCTAATACCCATAGCCTCTTCCATTGTTCTCATTCTACTCCACTCTCACAGTAAGCTCATATCACAATATTTAGTTAAATAAATATTCAATATGGGTAGAGATTATAACAATAATTTTTTAAATTAGGGGAGACTATTTGGAGACTCGGGCTCGATTTCTGAGAATCACTGAGTAGATTTCCATTTAATTGACTGTATTTAAATTAAACACTCCTTTCCACAGCTGTATTTGGTCTACCAGAATCTACCATCTCTCCTTAGAGCAAGGCATGAATTTCCTGCCAAACAAGCAAAGGATAATGTTTTTGTTTTCTTTGTTTTGTATTTGGATAGGAGAGGGAAAGTATGTTCTGGGATTTAAGGGATTTTTTTTATTGACTTTCAGTTATGTATCTACATGTTTTCAATCTTACCTACATTCTGCCTGTAGCACTTGTCTATTTGTCTAACAGCTTTCAAATAAATTGTAGTGATTTTCTCTCTTATAGCAAAAAATTCTTCTTCTAAAATTCTCCATAATTTATTTAAAACATTTGTTATCATTAAAATATTAAAATTTTCTACCGAGAAATGTCAGTTCTCCATTTGTCTATAAAGTTTTGTGGGTTTTTTTGGTATTAAAATTATTTATTTATATTTTATGTTTTGTATTTTTGTTTTTGACATATTTTCTATAGTAAACATATATTATTTTTAGAATCATAAGAAATAAAGAAGTAAAGATCAAAGAGAAAGATTAAGGATAAAAATGTATAATTCCTTTCCCCGTGAAATGGAGACTATTCTGCCTATCTATATACCACATGGGAAGTGTTATGAGGTTCAAATGAAATAGTATACAAAAATATTAATTCTCAACTCAAAAGAAAATAAACAGAACATTGCTGCTATGTCTGCAGGTCAGAAGGTGGGGGGGGGGGTTGTTCAGGGAGGAGGGGGCATTGCTAGCCTGACTAGTGGTAAAGCAGGTGAAGCCACTGACATTCATTTACCTCATGGGCCTCTTGGACTGACTTGAAGTCTCCACCCCTGGATGCACATTAGAATCCATTATACTAAGTGAAGTATCACAAGAATGGAAAATCGAGCACCACATGTACTCACCATCAAATTAACATTAATTGACCAACACTTAAGTGCACATATGGTAGTAACATCCATCTGGTGTCAGGCTGGTGCAAGGGGAGAGGAGGGAATGGGTATATTCATACCTAATGGGTGCAGTGTGCACAGTCTGGGGGATGGACATGCTTGTAGCTCTGACCTGGGCAGGGCAAAGGCAAAATACATGTAATCTAAACATTTGTACCCCCACAATATTCTGAAATTAAAAAATTTAAAATGTAAAAAAAAAAAAAAAAAAGAATCACCTGGGGAGCTTTCCAAAAACATTGATTCCCAGGCCCCACCTACAGTGATTTGGACTTAATTTGTCTTTGATGAGGCCTGGAAAACAGTGTTTCAAAAGTTCTCAGATAATTTTATGTGTAGTCATGGCTGAGAACCATTGGATTGATTCAATCGGATCGGAGTAATGATTGCTCTCCTAGTCTTTAGAGGGAACACAGACCAAATAGGACCTGCCTCTTGGTTACCCATATTGGCATAAAGTTTTATAGATTTGAAAGTCAACATTCATGATGAAAATTTATCATATCAAATATCTAGCCATATATACACACTAGATAGTCTTGGGAATTTTTTATCTGACATCTAAAGTTTAATTAGTTATTGTTATAAGCAGATCTTTTGATCTAACACGTCACATCACTTTTACAATGTTTCTGTTCTAGTGAGGTAAAGATTCTTCCAATCAAAATGAAGTCTAATATAGGCTAAGAAATTACTTACATTTTCCCACACAGCCTTCAATAAATTTCAGTCAAAGCAAAGTGATGGTTCTATTTCTGTGTTATTGACTATTAAAATATATGCAAGTATATATTTTTTCCTGAAAATTTCCTAAAATGTGATGTTATACTTTTATTATGAAAAAAGTTGTGAAAAAATCCTTTTATTTTAATACCCCGTGATTCAGGAGCCAATAAATATTTTATCAAAAAGCTTATAAATAACAGGGAAGCTAGAAAATTACAGAGGCGATTTTCGGAGGGAGGCAAACTTCTGGTTTGGATTTATATTAACATCAACTTAGTAATTACATGTATGAATGCAAATTTATTTGTTTTATGACAATTCATTTGTTCACATCACAAAATGCAATTATTTGTCAACTCTATATCTTATACAAATTTTAAATAATAATAGAAGAAAGACAGACAATATAATATTGAAAATATGCTAGGTATACACTCTGATTATTTAGACTTTAGAATCGATAGTTCTTTTGCTTGGGAATTTAAAATGTTGCTACCGTTGAAACCCTAAACATTCTCATAATATTCATCAAAATTAAGACAACTATCTTTAGTCATCATCCTACCTCAAACTGTATGTCATTTTTACCTTCTGCTAATACTAGATCTTTCTCTGTGTTTGCAACTATTTTCCCTTATTATGTGACTGAAACACTAACAATTTAGACTTGCTATGTCTAGAGAGAAGAGAAAAACAGTACAAAACATTCTTAATATCAACTAATGGTTAACTTAGGTGGGGTTTAGTTAAAGCAAAAAAAATCACAACTAGATACAGATGAATATTGCACCAAGATGAATGGATTCTGGAAAAATTGCTTTGATTTAACAATTCCGTGATTGAAATATCACATATATTAATGAGTAATAATGCTATGTTTATAATATATGACAGTAATGATATTTATTTTTGTTACCTATATACAGATACTGTTCTAAGTATTTAATTCTGATTATAACTCTTTGATGCAAGAATCGTTACCTTCATTTTGTAAAGAAAAAAATAATAAACTGAGAAACAGATAAACCACCCAGAGTCACACAGATACTATTGAAGGACAGTCAGGTTTTAAACTGAGACAGTTTGGCCCCTGAGCCCAGTAAGCATTTGATTCCGTGTAGATCAGAGTTTCTCTACCTCGGTTCTATTCACATACTGGGGTAGATAATTCTTTGTTGGGAAGACATCTGTAAATGTCTGTTAAGCCCATTTGGTCTAATGTCCAATTCAAGTCCAGTATGTCTTTGCTGATTTTTTCTGTGTTGAAGACCATTCTAATGCTGGGAGTGGGGTATTATTGTATTGTTGTCTGTCTCTTCCTTTAGGTATAATAGTATTTGTTTTGTGAATCTGAATGTGCTGATATTGGGTGCATATATATATTTAGGATTGTTATGCCCTCCTGATGAATTTTTCCATTTATCATCATTTAATGACCGTATTTGTCTTTTTTTACTGTTTTTGATTGAAAGTCTATTTTATCTGATACAAGCGTAACTACTCCTGCTTGCTTTTGGTTTCCATTTGTGAGGAATACATTTTTTTACCTCTTTTCTTACAGTCTATATGTGTCTTTACTTGCAAGGTGAGTTTCTTTTAAACAGTATATTGTTGGATCATTTTTTAATCCCTTCTGCTAATCTGTATCTTTTAAGTGGAGCATTTAACCCATTTATATTCAAGGTTGGTCTTACTATATGAGACTTTATTCCTGTCACAGTGTTAATTGCTTTCTAGTTGTTCTATAAATTCTTTGTTTCTTTCTTTTTCTCTTTGTATTTTGATAAATTTCTATCATGTTACCATTTGATTCCTTTATCTTCCTCCTTGTGTGATTGCTTTACAAGACCTATCACTTTTATATTTTCATAGGTTTTTGTGATGGTGCATATTGACCTTTTGTTCCATGTTTAAGACACCTTTAAACATTTCCTGTGGGACTGATCTAGTGGTGATAAATTCCCTCAGTGTTTGCTTGTCTGGAAAACACTATTTTTCCTTCATTTGTGAAAGTTATTGTGGTAAGATATAACATTTTTAGCTGATGTTTATATTTTTTATTTCAGCACTTTGAAAATGCTACTCATTCTCTTCTGGTCTATATGGTTTCTGCTGAAACATCTGCTATTAGTCTGATGGTATTTTTTTTCTTTAATTTTCGCTTTTTAATTTAATAATTCTTTTTCTTTTTTTTTTATTTTTTTACTTTGACTTTAGTCATTCTTAATGTAATATGCCATGATGAAGGACTTTTGCAATGTATTTGCCTGGGGATCTCTGGGCCTCCTGTATCAGGATGTCTTGCTAGACTTGGGACATTTTCAATGTTTATTTCTTTAAATCGTTTTTGTAAACTTTTTAATTTGTCTTCCCCTTTCTGAATACCAATAATTTGTAAGTTCATTCTTTTTATGCAGTCCCAGACATCTCAAAGGCTTTGCTCATTCTTTTTTATTTTTCTTATTTTTGTCTAACTGGATTATTTTAACAGGCCTGTCTTACAATTTCTGAGATTCTTTCTTCTGCTTCATCTAGTCTATTATTGAAGCTTTTCAATGTATTTTGTATTTCTTTCAAGGCATTTTTTAGTTCCAGAATTTCTTTTCTTTTCTTTTCTTTTTTTTAAAGATATCTATCTCCTTGGTAAATTTCTCATTCATATCTTGAATTGGTTTTCTGATTTCTTTGTATTGGTTTACAAATTTCCCTTGCATCTCATTAAACTTCTTCTTCTTCTTCTTTTTTTTTTTTTTTTTTTTTTTTTTTTTTTTTTTTTTTTTTTTTTTTTTTTTTTTTTTTTTTTTTTTTTTTTTTGACACAGAGTCTTGCTCTGTTGCCCAGGCCAGAGTGCTGTGGCATCAGCCTAGCTCACAACAACCTCAAACTCCTGGCTCAAGTGATCCTCTTGCCTCAGCCTCCCAAGTAGCTGGGACTATAGGTGCTTGCCACCATGCCTGGCCAATTTTGTCTATTTTTAGTAGAGATGTGGTCTCGCTCTTGCTGGTCTCCAAATCCTGAGCTCAAGCAATCCTCCCGCCTCGGCCTCCCAGAGAGATAGGATTACAGGTGCGAGCCACCATGCCTGGACACATTAAGCTTCTTTAAAATAAGTATTTTGTATTCTTTATCTATTAATAGCATTTCTAGGGGTTCTTTTTGATTAGGATTTGTTGCTGGACAATTGTTGTGGTCATTTGGTGGTGTTATATTTCCTTGCTTTTTCATTTTTCCTGTGTCCTGTGGTTGATGACTACACATCTGGTGTAGCAGTCACTTCTTTCAATTCTTTGAAATGATTTCATATGGGAGAATATTTTCCTTAAGATATACCTAAGTTGTTGCTTTAGTAGAACACTTTAGCTTTGATTTCGGGTACCTGCGGTAATGTGATCTTTGTATGATTTCTTTGGTAGTACAAATGGTCAGGGGTATCTGTGACATCTGCTCAGTGGCTTAGGGTATAATTATTAGTCAAGGCTGTTGTGAAGCTTTGCTGGGGACTTGGATGCCACCTGAGTCAGTCTTTGGGCCCCTGTGGTGGCTGTAGCAGGCTGAGTGTGGTTGTTTTAGGCTTCCTATCAGCTTACATTGGTTAGTAGGTGTTGGATAGCCAGTTTTTTTGGCCTCTGTGTGGCTTGTTCAGAAGCTAGTGGTGGGATTAGTGAGCTGGGTTCTCAGGCCCCTGGACATCTGGTGTGCTGTGGGTAGTAGCAGTAGCAATAGTGGATCCACCCACTGCTCTCCATGTTGGTGTTGTTGATAGCTGTCATGGTTAGGTGGGCTATTCTCCAGTCCCATAACCACACAGAGCAGAGTGGTGGGTATTGCCCTGAGTGTGCATAGGAGAGTTTGGTCTCCCATGTCCCCCCTTGGCCAGGTAGTGGCTCTAACCCTGTCAGCCCAAACTTGGCATGAGGGCAGGGTGCAGCCCAACATTAAACTTTCAAAATGGTATCTTAGGCTTTCAATCAGAAAGGGTGGGGCCCCTCCCAGGCAAGCAGCATAGGCAAGAAGCTGTGGGGAGTGTGGTCACAACAGCCTGTTTCTGAGTGATGCATATTGTCCTAAGTCCATTCTTAGAACATTTAGATTAGTTTGGAAGACACTGGTTGCAAAAAAGCTGTTGTAATAATCTGCCAGTATTGATTACCAGAGTTAAAAAATTAAAAATGGAATTGGGGAGAGGCAAGGATGAATTGAAACATTAACAAAGAGGTAGGAGCCAGTTTAGGCTCGATGTAGTAAATGCATGTAAGGATTATGACAGTAAGAGTTGAAACTGCCTCCCAGATTTCTTGTTTTAGAAATTTGGTGGTTGGCTTCATTCCCAGCAGACGTACAGGAGGAAAGGTAAATGAGGAGGGATGGATGATGCATTTACAGATAACTAGATATGGATACCATGTAAAAGTTTAATTTTAGCCCTCTCTTTTCCTTATTGTGATGTAAAAACAAATTGGCATTAGTGTTTAAGTTTAAGCAATTTTCAGCATTAGCTTGGCACCAGCTTTTCCCATTGGCACTCTTTAAATTTGCCCTGGCTTCAGTGCCAATACTGCCAGAATGTACTTGGCAGTCACAGGTTCTAGATGTCAAATTGTCAAATGATTCTGTTCCACTTTCTTTTTAAATACATCATTGTTGCAAGCTAATTTTACTTCCTATTTAGTGATTTAAAATGATTTTCTGAGCAGCATTTTTCATAAAAGTATATATTACTTAAATTCAGCAGTTCCACTATTCTTTTTTCTGGTAAGACTTCCAATTTCACACACCTCAGTCCCTCTCTGTTCTGTCTACTACCTAATTCACTACAAAGTTCACCTTTTCAAAAACAGCACCATGTACCTGAAAAGACACTCTCTCACAGGCATCACTTCAATGCTCATTGCAGGTCTTATGTTGGTTTCCCTGAAAACAGATTCGGAAACAAGGAATTGTGTGCAGACTGGTTATTGGGGAGTACTCTTGGGAGATAGTCCTGTCAGTAAGTGAAGAAGGCAGAGCTGGACAGAGGAAGGGGCTATTGTGACGCTATTGCAACAAGGCTTCAGCTAGTCCCACATAGAGCTCTGCCACTAAGATGGACCATCAGAGTGTCCCAAATTTAGGTAAAAGGACAAGGCTTTTGTATACCTGCACGAACCAACCTTCTGGTCACTCCTGGAAAGGTGAGTAATCTTGAAGGAAGCAGTTTCTAAGGACTATGGTGATTTGCAGAAGCAAGATAGCTGTGAAATCTCAGCAATCAAGATTATAATCTGGGCATCTGGAGAATGGTGACTTGACTCTGAATAGGGGAAACACCACGGAATCTACCACTCTGTCACCCATTTCATTTCTAAAGCTCAATCTCTTCCAGGAATTTTCATTGTCCAGCTGGAACTTTCTGGTCCAATTACACCTTCAGCTTCATTTGCATAATCTGTAAATTAGAGTCCCATTTGTTTATTTTTGTGCTTCTGTGATTTTTGTTTCTTTCTATTGTATACATTTGGATTTAAAGGACTGAAAGAAAAGTGACCAGATCTAAATAGAGTGTGATATAAAATTACACATCTTGAACGTGAACTGCTTATTTATCTTCAAATAAGTATATAGTGCCAGAATATAAAAGCTTGAACAGAATATATGGAAATAAAAGCCTGAGAAAAACTTAAATAACCAATGTATATAAATACCTGTCCTAGTCCCTAGAACAAAAATCTATAGTGTTTTTTCTACAGTGACACAAAACAATTAAGTTCAGTTAGATTACCTACTTAACTAGTTAGAACCAGTTTTGTGTTATTTTCATTGCATGACAGTGGAAATCTTAATGATTGATATATATATACATAAAATATTAAACATAATGAAATGTCAGAATCTTGAGTACATTGTGCTAGATAGTTTGAGGTAAAAACTGCCTGCTCTTTTCCTATTTCAGAAAGTATTAAGTCTTTCATCGTTAACTATCATGTTAGCTGTAAGTTTTGCATAGATGTACTTTATCAGGTTGAGAAAAGTCCTTTTTATTTATAGATGACTGAGAGTTATTATTAAGAATATATGTTGAAATTTTTCACATGCTTGTACTGCATATTCTGAGATAATCATATGATTTTTATTTTCTAGTTACTTTATATTGTGAATTACATTGATTTTCAAATTTTTCCTATAGACAGGGTCCTGCTATGTTGTCCAGACTGGTCTTGAACTCCTGGTCTCAAGCAATCCTCCTGCTTCAGCATCTTGAGTAGTTGGGATACAGGGATGAGTCACTGTGCCCAGCTTCATTTTAAATTTTAAACACACCTTGCATTCCTAGGACAAACCTGGTCATGATAAAGTATACCCATTTTAGAAATTGCTGTATTAAATTTTCTAAACTATAAGAATTTTGCATTTACAGTCATGAGGTGAAAAGTGCTTTTTGTTTTCTAGATATTTTTCTTTAAAACTGCTAATATTTCTTTTTTAAGTGTTTGGTAGAGTTCATTATTCAATATTCCTGGGCCTGGAGTTTTCTTTGTGAAAACATTTTAAACTATTAACTAATTTTTCAAAATATGTGGATGACTATTCATGGTGTCTATTTCTTCTTGGGTGAACTTTTGCAGTTGATATTCTTCAAGGAGTTTTTATATTTCATCTAACTTATCAAAGTTGTTGGCACAAAGTTGTTTCTATTATTCCCTATACCTTTAATGTGTGTAGTATCTATAGTGATAGCTCTGCTTTAGTTACTAATATCAGAAATTTGCATTTTCTCTCATCTTTCTTATTCAGATAAGCTATCAGTTTATCAATTCTACTGACATTTGAAAACCTCACACAACCTCTTCATTTCATTTTTATGTTTTCTATTGCATTAATTGATAATCTTATTTTGTTCCTTCTGCTTATTATAGACACATTTTGGTTCATTTTATTTTTAGTTTTTTAACTAAAAAAGCTTAGATAATTAAGGCCTTTTTAAATACTATTCCAGTATAGTATTTTAATACTATAATTTTTCTCTTAACTATTTCAGCTATGTCCTACTAATTTTGATATGTTGTGTTTTTGTTTTAATTCAGTTCAAAATATTTTCTATTTTTCTTTGTGTATCTTCTTTACCTATGGTTTATTTAGGATCGTGTTACTTAATTTCAAAATACTTAGGGATTTTTTCAGTTTTATTTTTATTACTTATTTTTAGTATAATTCCAATCAGGTCAATGTTCATGATTTGTATAATTTCAATACTTTTTATTTATTAAATTATTTTATTGCACACAATATGGTTTCTCTTGGTGAGTGTTCAATATATACTTAGAAAGAATGTATTTTGCATTGTGGGGTAGAGTGGTAAATTTGCTCCATTTGGTTTTCTCTTTTTTTCTCCTGAGTCTGCTATTATGTATATGTTGTTGTACTTACTGGGTGTCCTACCTTTCTCTGAGGCTTTGCTCATTTTTTATTATTTTTTCTCTCAGTTTATTGGCCTGAATAATTTTAATCAATCAAACTTCAAGTTCACTAAGTATTTCTTTTACTGTTGAGACCCTTTAGTAAATTTTAAAATTGTAGCTATTGAACTTTCAGTCCTAGAATTTCCATTTAATTTTTTAATAATGTTTATCTCTTTATTGACATTTTCTATTTGATGCAATATTGTTAACGTACTTTTCTTTATTTCTTTAATCATACTTTACTTCTATGAATATGCTTTTAATGGATAGTTTGCAATATTTTCCATTAAATATGGCATCTAATTGCTCTCATCTTTCTTATTCAGATAAGCTACCAGTTTATCAATTCTATTGACATTTGAAAACCTCACACAACCTCTTGCCTGCTTCCTTATCAGAGTATAGAACATGCATTCTTATGTCTTTGCATGTCTCATATATTTTCTTGGAAAGTGGACATTTTAGGTAATAGATTGTAGATATTCTGGATGCTCTCTGGGTACTATCCCCTCTCCTGGGCTTGTTACTGTAATTTGCTTGTTTATTTGTTAATGAATGGCTGGACTATTTTACTGAAGTCTTTGTCTATCCCCCTACCCCGATAATGGTAGACCTCTGATGTTGCTCCTTAAAGAGGTATAGCTTTTAGTATGCATGCAGTCATCATGGCATGGCAGTGGTACTGGATGGGACTCTTTTCCACTCTTTTCTTGATCATACCCATCCATTAAATTCCACTACCATCCTTGCTGGCCAATTCCTTCCTTCCTTCCTTCCTTCCTTCCTTTTTTAGATAGAGTCTTGCACTGCCACCCAGGCTAGAATGCAGTGGTGTCATGATAGCTCACTATAAAAATAATATTGGATAAATATTTTACACAAATTACATTAATTCCTCTAGATAGAGAGTTGGTGATTTAGCTTAGATTTAATTTAATAAAGTCAGCATCCAAATATGAGTTAATTCTTACTAAATATAATAAATAACTTAAAACTAAATTTATTTACATTTATTACCTGGGTAATACTGCTAGCCACAAAATTAATCTAATAATGACTTTCTCTTTTTCTAATATGTTGCAATGAGTCAATATATTTTAGTTACTTGAAAATGAATGAGTGAATTTAACTGAGTATACTTTTACCAACTATATTTTCACACATGAATGGTAAAATATTTATGAATTTTGTGTATTGGGCTAAATGGCAAATAATTTTTGTATCTCGTTGGCTGTTTCCAGGTATTTCCTACTATTTTAACCAATAGTAAGTAAAACTATATTACTCCATTTATACACTAGTAATGTGAAAATTATTGCAGATGAAGAAACTCACAGATAAGGGTAATTTTTTTGTATAGTTACGAGTAGACCCAACAGTGTTAATAGTAACTATGACTTGGAGATGAACGTTAAGTCTGCAAACAGAGTGCTCTTTTGTTTTCAAATATAATTTGAGGGCTGGCACTGCATTTCTCAATATATTTCCCAAACTAAGTGGCAGTCTCATAAGAACTGCATTAAAGTAAAGGTCAAGCAATGATGACAAGATTCCTTCCATTTCACTTTGCCACAGTTTGACATAAGCTGGAATTTATGCGATGTCACCAACCATCAGTCAATCACCCATGCAACAACAAATAAATAGATGAAATGGCTAAGCAAATATATCCTTTAAAAAATACAGACAAAGAGAGAAAGAGAGAGAGAGAGAGAGAGAGAGAGAGAGAGAGAGAGAGAGAGAGAGAGAGAGAGAGAGAAATCAGCCTCTAGGCTGTACATTGAGATGAGGAAGCCCAAATACTCTTTTATATGAATTGCTTGTATTTAAGGATACACAGTATTGCTTATTTTTCTTCTCCTGCATGATACGTATAACTATTTTAGTCCCTAGAATAGTTCTGTTAAAATTCTATAATATCAATTAATTTTGTTCCTTAAGAAGAGCTGAGAGAGTTTTAATTCTTTAACCGTTCTTATTTTATTGGTAGGCCTCAAATAGTTATACTATAAATATTATTGGTTTCAAGATACTCTAAGTTCCTGTTCTCAATCAATAGCTTTTTAATCAAAGAAAGTCAATTTAGATGAGATGAGGAAAATAATAGCAATGATTTAAAAATGAATTAATGTTTTTGAGCATATACTACATAACCAAAACACTTTTAAGAAACATACAGCTTAAAATCTCCAAAGAGAAGATGTTTTTACTGTAAGTGACTACAGATAAATGTAATAGAAGTAATTATTCTGGCACAGACTCAGAGAAGATGCAAGTCGGCATGAGGATTAGATGAAAGGATTAGATGAAAGTAGGGGAGAGACTGAAGAAGATTGTAATGATATTGCATCAAACCATACCCAGTAAGTGCTATACTAACATTTAAGGAGGAAGAATTGCAAGTTCATATTAAAAAATATGATTTTTGTATGTATGCAACTTATATTTTTACACATTTATGTTTAAATAAAAATACATAAAATTTTATAGCATAGTGTTTGTATATTACCATTTTTTAAGGATGCTTATTAACCTTACATATTTCACATTAAAATTTTTCTACTTAGTGTATCTAAAAATACAGATACATAAGCTTGATGGATCTATGTGATAATTACAATATAGTACCAGGTGGCCAAAGGGAGCAGAATGGGAGAACACCATGCCTTTGGACTGATATTTCTATATCTAGATTAAAAAAAGGAAGCCCAGGATAGATTCCTAAAACACGTGGATGCTAATTTGTGAAATGGTGTCTTATAAGGCCCATAAGTACATGTATACTCACACCAAAATTAATTTAGAAAGAGGAAAGATGCTTTAAAACATTTTTTTTTTTTTGTATTTTTTAAATTTCAAAATAGTATGGTGGTACAAATGTTGCCAGGAATGGTGGCTCAAGCTTGTCATCCCAGCACTTTGGGAGGCCAAGGCAGAAGATCGCTTGAGGCCAAGAGTTCAAGACCAGCCTTGGCAACTACAAAAAATAAAAAAATAAAAAAATTAGCCAAGCATGGTGGCATGTGCCTATAATCCAAGCTACTTGAGAGCCTAAGGCAAGACGATTGCTTGAGCCCAGGTGTTTGAGGTTACAGTGAGCTACAATCCAACGCTTTAAAACAATTTTAATAAGGAATCAGTTTCACATTTTCATTCACTTTAATGGCATTTAAGAAGAAGAGTAATGTCAAAAAGGAAAGTATAATAATACAAGCATATACTCTATTATATTCTTTTTTAAAGAATTTTCTCAAGCCCCTCTGTCTTTTAAGACTTTTTCCCACATATTTTTCTAAAAAAAAATTCTATTTCAACCAAATAATTGGATATTAAGAATTATTTCCATGCTCAGATTTATGTGTTCTGGATATTTCACAGAAAGATTATGACAAAATATCTTACCTTTAGGAAAAAATAAAATCATTTTTATCTTGATGTTATTTTTGGCAAACAATATAAAAGTATAGGTGTATTTGAATTCAAATATAAAATATATCAGAAAGTAGAAAACCTGATTTCAGAAACCTTTTGCTGGCTGGTCAGAAAGAATAATAAAAAAGAAAAAGTAAAGCTAATAACTATAAATCACTTTCTCAAAATGTACTGAGATACTACTTAGTTTTTCTCATAAATGCCTATCAAAATCGCTGTAAAGAAACCCTTTAAATTGCATTTGTTGATGAAAATGGATTCACATTCCTGTTTATTGTATTAAAAATAAAGAGAGCAGAAATAAAAAATGAAACCAAATACTATGTACATTTAAAAAAATCTTTCTGCAGTAGTTTATAGCTGTATTATATAAATTAAAATGGCTTGTGAATGGCTATATCACTTGTTACTCATTTCTATACACCAAGAAAGGATTAAAAGGAAAACTATTGCATTACATTCATGAGCTCTTTAATAAATATCTATTGAATAATACTTTATACCAGCCACTGTCTTAGCTACTTGAACTACAAAAATGGCAAAAAGTCAATTTCTTGCCCAAGGAACTCACAGTCTACTGGGAGAAAACAGAAACACAAACAAATCATTACTGTAAAAAAGAATGAATGTAACATTGGTGTGAATGGAACCTAATACAGCAGCATGGTAAATATGTTCTAAAATATGATATGAAAATATCCAGTTTTTAAACAAACTATATCTACATTTGTTCAGGAATATAAATACCTAACAATAATTCTAATACGGAAAAGTCTTGGTTGACTTTATTTCAAAGTTCCTAATCTAGAAAAATATTCTTTTTATTACATGAGGAGAACTCGTTGTATTCATGCTAAGGGTCATATGTTAAATTTTATTAAAATGTTGGTGTGTTCTCTGCATGATCACTGTCATGTAGGGTCCTAGTGCCAGTTAAGCTTTGTGTCCAGGAAACACTGTTAACTTGCATAGACGGAATTGAAGGATTCTGTCTACAGATATTTGTTTTATGTTTTAAGGTATTATAGGTTGTGATAGCTAAAATCAGGTGAATCAGCTATATGTATATCCTGTTGTTGGGCAAATAAAACTACAGATGGCTTATTGGTATTTTCCTCATTATATGGCTAATTTCCCCAGACCTTTCCTCTGAAACATTTAAAGTTACAATATACCATATGATCATTCATGTAGTAAATGCCAGTACAAAAATCCTATGCTTCCGTAACGCAAACATTTTATTTGTAAATTCATTTGGTTTTTCAAATTTTAGATAAAAGTAGAATTTTTGATAGAATTATCATTTGTAGGTTTTTTTTTTAATTTCTTCTACTCCCCCGAACACTGCCAAGTGGTTAATTGCACTCTTATATTATATATATAGATCTCATTTTGAGGCAAGATAGAATGATTGTAGAGATTTTGATAGCTTTTCTTTCTCATTCCCCTGTATTATTTTTTGAAAGGAGCTGGCATTTAGCGCACATAGATATGAAATTGCCTTATTGTCTCATTGATCCATATTTTTCATTTTCCTTACTACTTTTAAGCAAAATGTTTCATAGTGAGCAATATCAACTGTTCATTATTTAAATGAAGAAATATACAATGTTTTACTTTAATTTTACTTTTATAATTATGAGAGTTCTTCTTACATTGATTCTTAGTGATACAGTCATAAGGCAAGACCATTATTAATTAGTTTATAGGGTAGTTTGTGTGAATATAAAACTTCATTCTTTCATAAAAAGTCATATCATCAAATTTAGAACAAACTAGCGTGAGTTTAATGTGAAGTGACTTGGTTTGCATGATGTGTATTTCTTTCTATACATTATAACATCTTAAACTTATGAGAGCCTTGAAAAACATAAAAGCCACAGGTCTTATATCTGTGTTTTTCATAAGATGGTATTTAATGTAATAAAATTCTTCCTTCAACCTGAGTGTTGGAATCCAGAATAGGATTGTGCCCAAGACGGCGACTAGAAGCAGCCTGTGTCACACCGATCCGCAGAGAGGACCGAAAGTTGTGAATAGATGGTGAATAGATATCCACCTTTGGATCAATCCTCTGAGTGACAGCACTGCGAATCCAGGGAGAGGAGGCCGGGGGTGAAGGGAAGAGAGAAGTGGAACAACCTGCTCAGCAGGACCGGAGCACACAGGGAAGGCGCCCACATGCGGGGAGGGACCGAGGAAGCAATCCCAGGCTCCACGCTTCCCCCTGAGGATATTGGAACTGGAGCAGCTGGAGGGGCGCCTCCACCGCAGGGGCCCTCTGGACTGATGCAGAGACCTGACTGGCGGCAGTGCAGCTACATTTCTCCAGAGAGAAGGCATAGCTGCCTCGTAAGCACCGGGGGTTGCAGATACTGCCATTGTAACATCCCAATCCCAGAGAGCCTCTTCTGCCCAGGTAACTGTTACCTCTTCCCCTTTTCCCCTACCAGGTGAGGAGGAATATGAGAGTCCCAGTGCTGGCACACACCTGGGTAGGTGATGTGCACTCTCACTACTGCCACCGCCTGGGGAACTGGGCGGAACAGTAGACCATGGGCCCAGTGCCCTCCACTATGTTCTGGGTGATCTTCCTCAACTACACCGCCCGTGGAAGCCAGGTGGAACATGCACCTGTAGCCGTTGACACCCACCACCCACTGTCCAGGGAGGCTGGATCACCACTGCCATCTCCTAGGAGGTCCTAATTTGATCAAAAGCCAGTGCAGCCCCCACCTTTGGATGTGGGAGGAACACCTGTTACCAGCTTGCTCCACTCATGCGCTGGGACACAGCTGCCCAGGCCCAGGCACGTGCGTGCTGCACACCATCGACCAGCTCTATCTCGTGCAGGCGGCCTGCCCCGCAGGACCACTCTGCCCTGGGGGCCCACTATGCCCTGTATGTGTGCTGCACCCCATGAGCTCTTCACCCTGCTGATAAGCACTATAGGAAAAAATAAATCAGAGGATATGGATAGGAAAAATGACAAGGGGAAGTGTAGGGTGCAATTTTATTTACGATGATCAGAAACCTTGCGTACTTTCAATGCTATGGCAACATGTGTGCCAGGGCCTAAAGAAGATGAGCACACAATCCTTGAAAATCTATGGCGCCAGAGTGTTTTAGAGAATGCAAAACCTTGGGGCAGGCCTGGAACAAGCTCAACAGCTTCTAGGAACAGCAGAGATCTTGTGCACCAGGAATGCAATGAGCAGGAAAGGGAGCCGGAGGAGGCATTAAGGAAGATAAGAGGGAGGGGAAGTCTGTGCAGGGTCTTCTTGCCCCCTCTGACAACTTAGGCATTATTCTTAGAGAGACACATTCTGAAGAGCAATCATAAAAATTTGGATAGAATGAACAATATTTGAAAGCACAACAAAGTGACTATAATCAACAAAGAAATGTTTAACACGTGAGGTGATGGTTACCTTGATTTGATTAATTCACATTGTATGCCTGTATCAAAGCATCACATGTACTCTATAATGATATACAACTATTATGTACCCATAATAATCAAAAATAAGAAAAATTTTTTAAAAGACCTAAAGAAATTCTAAAAGATTCAAGACAAGTGGTTATTAAGATGATATCTCATGTAAAATGGTCCTATCAGCTGGCATTGACTAGTCCCCCAAGCTAATGGGGCTATTGGATTAAGAATGTCAGTGGTCAGAAAAAATGACTGCCACTTATCAATGATCTGTTTGTAGTTTTGCTTGACCTTACCAAAGAAAAAAAAAAAAGAAGAAGAAAAATTTCTAGTTTAAAATATTGGAAAAATAAAATATGAGTAGCTGTCTATAGTCTATAGTCACTACTTCATATTGCAACACTATTGTAAAAAAATTGTTC